>VZTQ01006153.1:378974-397364 GCA_013400755.1 Pelecanoides urinatrix | reverse complement strand
ATGATTCTATGATTCTGAGCTGGCGATAGAGATTTCTCAGATATCTACATACAGAGGTTGAAACAGATTTGAGGTTTTCCACAGCCCAGACCTGTCTTTGAATCATGAAATTTCAGTCAAAATGGACCGTTAGTACCTCATCTACTGTATTTTGTAAATTTATCCCTCCATTTGAAAAAAAAAAAAAAAAAAAAGAAACAAAACAAAATTAAATCAAGCCAGTCCTGTTTAATAAGAGTCCTAGAACAGCCTTAAATAGTGGGTTTGGCTGATAAAAACCCTTTCTCTCTGAAGGTAATGTAAAGGTCTTATTTCTCTGTCTCTAAACATAGAAGGACCACAATGCTGGCACATCTGAAATGTCACTGCAAAGCAAAAATCAAGTCAGTACAAAATCTGAAAGCACTGCATTTCGTTTCAGCTACTTTGCCTGCAGATCAGTTCATGTCTCCCACAGCAGGACTCAGGAGTAAAGCAAACCCAGAGGAGACCTGTCACCTTGCAAAATATGTCCTTTGCCTCTTTGGCTTCAAGGTCTAGTTTTTGGTTTCAGTAATCGTTAGAAAAATTTACCTCTGATTCCCTGAGCTAATTGCTAATAGATAACAGTTGATTTTTCCCCAAATCACATAAAGAACTAAGACAAGAGAAAGACTGAAGTTTTCAGGGAACAGGGGAAAAAAAAAAAAAAAAGACAAGGCAGGACATGGCAAGGTGAGGCAGGGGAACTTTCCCTGATCCATTTGTATCAAATCCCCTAATTCCCTCATACCACCTGGAGCTTTCTTCTTGCAGCAATCCCTGCAAGAACTGGTGAGCCCCAATTCACTATTTTTTCTTATTGGTAAGTTTTTACTGTCAGATTAGTTAGGTACTTAGTATTTCATATTTCAGTACTTTGGCAAGGCCTCCTAGGCTTTCACTTGCATCTTCAAGCACCCAATCACCTGTAATAATCAGACTCTCTGGAGCTCAGGTGGCCAGTAAGTCACTTGAAACCCTGAGCAAAGCTTGGAAGATTATAGATGACATTCTTAACATTTCTGAGGTAGCAACATAAGAAGGAAATTGTTCTGACTTTTCATATACATCATAAGTAAGCAAAAGGAAAAGTATGGTATGTATAAATTTTACGCAGTGTGAAGTTGTTGCCAACAGCAGTGAGGGCAAATGACCTAGAAAGGTCAGACTTATAACCAGAAAAGCTCAAAATGAAATGTCATGGGAAAATGCAAGTTAATAAATGCAGAAGGGGAGAAAAATAATAACAGAACACACATTCAATAGAAAGAGAAAATCCAGAGTAGTAATGCTAAAAGAGACTTATTGGAGATAGAAATTAACCAATAAGACCTGAAATTGCAATGTCATATGACAGAAAAAAAGCCAATACAATTTTGGCTGTCTGATGTACAACTACTCTTTAATGGGCACAGATGTGATAATCCAGCTCCGTACAATGCTGTAAAAACTGCATGGACAGCCTTTCCCTCAAAGAAAGGGAAGGGAAAAGAAAGAATTTTTTTTTTTTTTTTTAAAGAAGATTTTAAAGCAGGTTTGATATATGCTATAAGGACAGATATGCAGAATGACTAGGAATAATCTGTTGTCCCTGACGAATGGCACAGAAAAATGAAAAAGATTTTGGGGACAGCAAAAAGCAAGAGACTTTTCAGACAGCCACAAGAATTTTGTTGCAGTTCATATTGCCACTGGACCACGTACATTTAGAGTAACCTGGATGATGAACCTTAGCTTCAAGAAATTCTGTGGGGTTCCTGGTGCTCCAGAAAGCAGCGTAAGTGATCATATGTTGCTCTTAAACAAAATCTCAGAATCACTTTTAGGAATTCCCTTTCTTTAATTTTGTGAATTGTGTGAATAATCTGTATCCCACTGGCTTCATTTCATGGATCCCAGTTAATTCTTTGGAGGATAGAGCAAACAGATGATCCTTATACATGATCTCCGTGCCATTCACGGCATTGCAGAGCTCAGTGGAGCTCCCTCAATTATGTTGTTTGAAGATGAAGAGTGCCAGATCACTCAGGCATTCCTTGTATGACCATGAAACCTTTGATCGTCTTTGCTTCCCTTCTCTGAACCTTTTCCAGTTCTAATATATCATTTTGTGACATGAAGGAACCATAACAGCCACGCAGTGTTCAATGTGGGACAAACCACACTTTTATGTAACTGGCTTCTGCTTTGTTCTCTATTCCTTTCTCTGTGAGTCTTTTCTATTTATTTTTACTGATGTTGAACAGATGTATTCAAGGAATTATGTCATCCCCAAGGTCTTACTCCCCAGTGGCTGGAGTGAGTTCAGAGTTTATAATTTTGTATGTGAAGCTACAATTGTTCATTCACACCACACTTACATTGTTTTACATTTATCTACATTTACTTTCATCTGTCATTTTCTTACCCAACCACTGAATCTTGTAAGGACCTTCTGCAATTTGTCACAGTGGACTTCATCCTTTTTACCTTGAAGAACTCTGTATCATCAGCAAACTTTGTCACAACACATCCCTTTTTCCAGCTCATTTATGACTATGTTAAACAGCAGATCCAAGAACAGCATCCTGTGTGACTTTGCTGCTGACCTTCCTCCATGAAGAGGGCTGATCACTTACTTACCCTTGTTTAGTCTTTAAGAGTTTATGATCTTTTCTATTTTCTTCATTTGGATGCATCTTTCAGGTTTTTTTGTTAATACCTGCTTAATTCTAAAAAAATCTCTTAACTTTGCTGCTCGGCCATTCCTACTTTTTCTCAAATCCATTGTAATAGGTGGTGTGCATGGGCACCGCACTTTCCATGCAGTGTCCCTCAAAAGTCTCCATGTCACCTGCTAAGTTTTAATTTTCTTACCTACCTTTTTTAGCTTTTTTTTAGCAAAATTCCTCATTTTTATATAGATCCTCTTTTTGAAGCTTAGAACAACTGCAGTGATTTTTGTTTGTTTGTTTTGGCCTTTGTTGTTTATTTGGGGAGTCCTGACTCTCCTGAAATACATTTTCAGCATTTTTTTCCCAGAAAATATTTTGATTGTTATGGAAAACAAAAAAGTTTTTCATGATCTGCCTACAAGAGCTCAGGGAGAGGTGACAATGACACACCTCAGCAAGCTAACTAGGGAAGGGGAAGAATGAAGAAGGTTTAAAAAGTACACAAATGCACACAGCAGGCAAAGGCAAGAGCAGATGGATGGAGATATCTGCAACACCCTGTGGACCAGAGGATGAGTGAAACAGGAGTTCTTACCCTTCAAATGTCAAATCTGGAAACAAAATGATTATGTGAGTACTGCATATAAAAAAGAGAGAAAAGAGTCCTGTTGAGTCGCCAAGAGCAATGTTGCCCCACAGAAACCACCCCTTTTTTCATTCAATCCTATCTTTGCCACAGAGAAGCAACCTATTTTTCAGCATGCAAAGTCCACACCCTTTTGATGTTGATCAATATCCATTTACTGTCTGTCTGATCCTTGGATTATCAACCCTTTTAACAGGGATTTTTGCTTTTTATTTTTTTTTTAATTATTTGTAATTTTATATTTCTATTGTAAGGAACCGGGTCATGACTGAGGTTAGCAGGTACCACTGTAATAATATAAATATTCCTAAAATCAGCCAGTGATGTGGGTCTCCTGAGGCATGGGCCCCGAACGCTCTCTGGAACGTTCTTTAGAATATTCATTTTTGCTTTTATCCTTTCTTCAAAGAAGAGGAACCATACATAATGTAAGGCAATTTTTGACTATATGGAAAATCTTGACTCCCTACCACCTGTACCTCCTCACAAAATCCTGAGTAACAGCTTCCACTTCAACAAAAGGGGAACAAATGTTATTAAAAGCTCTATTACTACAGTATGCAATCATGGCACTAAGTATTATTCCTTCCACTTTTGGTAAGCCAAAATCATTTATACTCCAGATGCGTTCCCTTTTAAAAAAATGCAAGGGGCTCCAATTCCATCTGTTCCTGCTACTGTGGATGTAAAACCCATTTTAGTGATGAAAACATAGCCCAAAATAAAAAGCAAAATACAGAGTACAAAAAAAATTTGTTTGGCCTTAAAGGAACTGTCTCCTTTTTGAAAATCTCATACTGAGCAAACAAAAGAAAAAATATCTGTTGATGTAATATTTATCACTCAAATCAGTAATGTTGCAATGATCAAAGAAAATATATTTACCAGTAGGGTGTTGGGTATAAATGTTGTTAGAGTTTGAATGCAGAAACAGTAAAATATCGAACCCTGAATACAATTTTAATACATTAGATTCTTTTGACAACAGCTCTGCCCTGTTATAATTCTACCAGAAATGAAAATATTAACGTAAGGACCAAAAGAATAACTTCTGAAAGAATATTCTTTTCTAAAAAAGAGGAGATAAGGCTTTGCAATACTATGCTTTCATGAAAATTCAGCAATTCCTGTGCTATGACAAAACAACAAAAAAGAAATATATTTTCTTTGAACTTTTGCTTTCATTTATGCAGTCAAAATGTATCAACATTTAGTAAAGAACAAGGAACTCTTTCTGAAGGAGACATTCAGTTTCTGACTCACCATGGTAGATAAGCCTCAACCAACCCTTGATTTAGTTTTTTCTCTGCTTCAAACACCTTTTCCAGAGAGGGTAAGTGAACTTTCATTTACAGCAGCATTTACATTGAAGCCTTCATGGCAAAGAAAACCTGAGGAGTCAAGGGGAAATAGCAGGTTTGTCTCTATTTATCTTGAAGTATTTATCCCAAAAATTTCTCCAAACGTATAGTTCTGCTTTTTTTTCAGGTAAATTGTTTATAACCTTAAAGCTGGTATTCAGTGACACTAAAAGAGGCAGAAACTGTGGAGAATGTGAACTTGCTCTGAATAAAATTTATTGTTCTTTTTTCCCCACTAATAAATAGATTTTGTAGGGAATCCTACTATTTTGACTACCTTCACCTCTAGCTGAACCCAAATAATAAACTGAGAATGTCTTCTCTGAATCGTTATTTTCAAGCTGACACTGCCCATCTTTCCAACTTCCTGTCATGCAGCCGTTGTGCCCTTAGCTTTTCAGAGGTTTTAACTTAATAAACGTAGTGGGATTCTCTTGTTTCAGCCTTCAAGTTGACATTGTTCTGTTTCTCTGAGTTTAGTCATTAGTATTGTATTCATTTGATAGAGATCAATTAATTTTTTTTCACAGTACATTGATGTCCTAGAATCATAACCTTACAGAGCAAAACTGGGGGGAGATTTGACCCTCAGGGTCTAGGCCACAAATTGAAAATATTGAGGCAGCTGCAGTGGAAGTACCCGGAGGTCCTAACTGTGAACAGATTGTACTTTCTGCAGTTCCAGCAGGAATGACAGATGCTTACCAGTTGCAAGGCTGAATGACCGAATATCTCCTCTTCACACTTCCATTTACGCAGCTTGTAGTGAAGCTAGGCGCTAGTTCAGTGCTGCAAAGACCTCAACCTAGATCTCAGGATTTTTTGAATCAGAGAACAAACTATAATCATGACATGTCATGTTTATTTCCTAGTTCTAGTAATTTATTAACAATTTATTACTGAATTTCATTAGCAGAAAACTACAATCTAGTTTTATTATTACTGCCACTTATGCCACTGAGCCAAGACAACTGGAGCCAGGGATTTGGCCACACTTCATCTCTTATTCTCATTTCAAGTAAGCAGTAAGGATACTGATACACTTGCCAAACAAGGACCTAAGATTCATGCAGGATTTTCACAAAGAGTTCTTGTTCCCTCTGGTTTCCTTGACAGAGTTTACTTCTCCAGCCACAAACAAGCCTGGAGTATCCAAGCTTCAGTGCAACTTTCCCATAGTCCATTGATTCCATCATTACTGAGAAAGTTATATGACTTCCATTCAAAATGCTGTCACAATCCAGAGGATTTGAAATAATTTCATCTCCTAGAACAGAAATTCAATTAATTTATCCTGGATTTACATGTTCAATATAACTTTCTCCCTTTACCCTGATAATTGTATCTAGATGGTGCCACCTCTCTTTGGATGAATCAGAGCCTTTTTTTCAAGGTTTTGAAAGCATTACTGTGTCTTGTAATTGTTCCTAAGTCTTAATCCTTCTACTCTTTTCCTCTATTTTCCAGTTAATTCTAGAAATTAATGTTTGACCATGCATTGGTTGAACAAAGAAGATTCATTTCCTTACACAGTGAGAGTAAAATATTCTTATTCTGATTTCAGTTGATTTCACACCCATTGTTCTTTGGTCAGAAAATCTGTCATTGACTTCATCCACTGTAATTACATGAAAATAACAGCCATAGTACCATAGCCATGGTATATCTTTTTATTTTTCTTTACAATACTCCTGAGGAGCAGCATTGCCTTCAGTTAATGGAGGCACCACTACCGAAAAGCTAAACGCTCTCCCAACATTACACAGGAAGCCTGTGGTACAGCACGTACTTTATTCCTTAAATCCTAAGCCTGAATTAGAAATCTAACCATCCTTTCTATCATAGCATACATGGCATGGCTAAGGAAAATGATCGGTCACGAAATTTCCAAGCTTACAGCAAATAATGTTATTGTTAAATGGGTGTGTGTGCATGTGTATAATTTCAATTTGTTCCTTAAGATCAAGACTGTGAGATTCTTAACCTTACTGTAATTAAGGAATGGATAACTAGATAAGCCACAAGATGTGAAAGAGGCAGAAAAGCACTATTGGGTCACTCCAGGAGCACGGTCTTACCCCTTTGTAGACAGAGATAGAGCCAAGCCTATTTGTCCCTCTTTAGCATTTGATGACATCACATCCACTATAATTGTGTGGATGGCAGTTCCTTGTAGCTGGCATCAAGTCCTCTACAGTTTGTTGCCTTCTTATGGGAAGGCTTCCCTTCATCCAAGCAAACAGAACCCTTGCACACAGTTTTAAGCAATCTTGGATGCCATTGTGTCTCTAGGAAAGGCACTTAAACCAAAGATACTTCTTTATCTGAATACTTCCTAATGTCCCAGCGCCCACACCGGGGATATGATTACATGCCTTCTGTTCACCTCCCCAGGAATGGCAGGAAGGCTCACGCTGTCCTCTCATCACAACAATCATGGCATTTTTTCCACAATGCACAGTAGACGCTGCCTTGCCCAGCACCTACATGGTGTGATTGCTGTTTAATACAGCAGCCTACTGTGGACCACTCCCACCGTTGCCTTGGCTAAAGTCTGTGAAGGATGCATTTTGCCAAGTGGTAATCTCGGTCTCACAGGTAGGACTCTGTTATCTCCAATCTCTATCACAGCAGTTAACCTAACTATCAGATTTCTTTTTTTTTCTCTTTAAGAAAAAAAAAATATTAAGAGTATCATGCTGTTAGACTGAACGCAAACCTTCAATGAAATGTTCAAAGGCAGAGTACACAATTTGCTCTTCCAGCTCTTGCTGTTTTAAAAATAAAATGTGTTTTCAGATATAACATGTTTAATGTTATGTTAAACCTAACACTACTTATAGGTGTTAGCTTGGCAAAAATACCAAACTTTTAAAATAAAGTAAGAGTGGAACTGAGCAGGATCATAACCAAAAAGCTTAGCATATTTATTTGTAAATACATATTTTCGTATGATTTTCCATGGCTAGACAGTAGCCATTTCAATCATCAAGGTGTAAGAGCACTTGTTATTCTGTTATGCTGTTAACTCGTTATGCTGTAATGTTGTTACCTCCTGATATTCTGTAACACTCCAAGTCTATTGAAGAGTCCTGAGCATCCTTGAGCAGTTTGGTTTCCATGTTTCCCCATTGTACTTGCAGAAGGTCTTCAAAAGCCTATGGCCATCACTGGCTTGTCTACAGCTCCTGTTGTTGTTATTACTTAATAGCTGGAACCACAGTTTTTGGGAGAAGCTGCAGCAAAACAAACCAAATGTAGACTTTGCATGGAGATACCCTGAACTGCAATGCCTGATGTGTTACTGGTTCACATTGTCGTTATGGGCACCAGAGAAGAGCTATCTGCTTCTTGTCCAGGATGCAGGAACCCAGTGATGGGTAGGTATCATACTGACTGCAGATAGACTGCTAAGCGGCTGCCTTTTAAAAAAAACACAGCCGTAGTCATGGGTTTTGCTTTTTAACTACTTGGTTTTTCTTTTTGTTTCTTCTTTATGTTACCATGAGTTTATTAAAAGTTGGTTAGTCACCTGCAAAACTCATTTTTATTTATGATATGAATTTTCAGTGCTTTGAGATAACTACCATGAGAGCATCCAGGCAAGTTCTGAAGCAATGTTTACTTGCAGAGTTTCTTGCTTTTTCATGTGGTTATTGATGGTTTCATTTGACTTATTTCTTCTCTCACACCATGTTCAACAAGTAAAATCCCATTCCTGAAATGTTGTTAAATGAAAGAACTGGCAGTCTAAGGAGGCTGAGAATTTAAAAAATACAAGTACAGTCAGTAGCATTTAGCGAATGTCTTCAAAAGAAAAGCTCAAGGCAATGAAGAAAGAAGCTACTTACTGGACTGTTCTTTGAAAGGGACGTCAGTATCCCCTTTCCCAGCCAGCAAGCTCTGCCAATGTAGAGAGAGCTTTAAGAATGTGTCATGATGCACATATACAAAGGGATATGTACCCTTTTAATGACCTACGGTAGTGACAAATTACTCCATGCTCCTGCCTAAGCTCCCACTCAGGTTTAGCAGTCGCTGCATTGGAGAATGTCATCAAAGCTTCAGGCATTTCATGATGCACTTCACCGCTGAGGAAGCAGTGGCCTTTTGAAAACCATATTCCCCCTTGATCTCTGATATCCAAAAAGGGAACATTTTATAAATCCTTGAACAGGGATTAGAATAAGGCACGGAGTAAAAAAGAAAAAGTCTTCTATCTTTTTATCCTCCAAAAATGAAAGTGATGAATGAATAGAACTTGTCACGCATCACAGATTTTAGTGATGTGAAATTTTAAACATTACACACTTGAATTTCTCTTTTAAGAGAAAATTTTATTTGAAAACTGAATGAATTCACTGTAAACGATGCAAAGAGCATTAAAAAAAGAACAAAGGATTCTTTGTGTTTTGATGAGTAAAACTGAAAAAAAAAGATCTCTTAGGGTCAAATAAAAATAAATAAGAATATTTTGGTGTGTTTCCCATCTCTATCTCTCATAAACACAAAAGGCAAACGACCTCAGTAATTTTTGTGTTGTATAGGTTATACCCTCAGCTTCTTGTCTCTCCCTTTTTTTTATTTCCTTCCATTTTACAACATTTCTTCCAGATTTGTCCCTTTTGCTGCTTTTTCTGCCTCCCCACACACTCTTTCTGTTTTTTTCTATGCAAATAGAAACTAAGCAAGTCTCAGTCCAACTTTTTGAACTCTCAGTTCAGTCTAGGCTATATATCAGGAAAAATAAGCCCTCCACCCCATCCTTCTTCAAGCACTGCATTGCTGCTGCAGTACAATTACATTACGTAACTGAGGTTGGTAAAAAGCAGCTAACACTGGAAGTTTCTGAATAATAACACAGACATAATAACATTGTGCTGACAGATCCTGATTGACAGAAAGAGACAGGTCTTCCCATTAAGAGAAAACATGAAAGCTAGTGAGGATGACAGTGGTAATAATACTGTAAAGCTCAGCTTCTGGCCCTTTGCATTTTAAAGATGATAAAATTCTGTGACTTTTATATATATATTTCAGAGTTGAAACACTTAATCTAATTAACTGCTTACCCTTAAAGGAACTCACTTAGCATTTGTATTAAAGCTTTTTCATTCCATTTTCACCTGCTTTTCTGGAGTATCAGAAGATTCTGGGAAGAGGTAAGGGACAAGAAAGCCAGTTAAGTCCTTGATAGTCTTCCAGCATCAAAGCAGGACTTTCTATGTGGCCTGAAAAAAAACCTAACAGGACAAACATCAAGAAGCCCAAACCTAGACTAGCGCAAAATGCTTTAAGTAGGCATATATATGTGTATATACACACATAGATAAATGAACATCATGTCTCTGATCAGTTCTATGCTTACATTTGCATGTAAATTGTTGTCTTCGTGTACACATATCTACTGATGATAGGCGGAAATGGTTAGCTGCTGGAAAAAATGCCATTTTTCCACTTCCTAAAAGAAACATTTTGATTTTTTTGTGTTGAAGCAACACTTCATTCCTAAACTGAGCTAAGTTTAGACAATCAATTGACAAATTGGATGCCCTCTGCACTCTATTGACAAATTGCGTTCACACCTGCCCACATTTTATGCACAGTATTATTTTTGTCAAGGCATGGAGGCATTGCGTTATATTAAATAGTGTCTTTAGGCTGGTTGTAGGTACACTGGGATCCACTCCTTGCTCTATCCACACCAGAACCAGCACTTTATTCCTTTCTGCCTCAGTTTCCCCTTTCCCTATTCAGAATATGCTCCTGAGAGCACAGATTAACTCTCAATATGTATTTGAATAACACCTGTCACCAAAATGGCTCACTTTCAGCTGACCCATTACTTCCTGATATCCTCAGAATATTCTGAATATCCTTGAATACTCTGAATCTCCAAAATACCGCTATTGACAGCTGGGTTTCAAATACTTATTCCATAAATCAAAATCATAACATAAGCAAAGGGCTCGCCATAAATATACTCATCTCTGCTTCCCTCCTTCCTCGACAAAAGATGAGGGGAGAAAAGATTGTCTTTGCAGTATACTCAGAGTGCCAATAAATCTGGGTTATGCAGTTCCAGCTGGGGTCTGAATTACAAACCTGAAAATGCCCCTCCAACAGCTGCATCTTGTTAGTACTGATGGAGCACCAACATTTCCTTGATCTCAGCTGGCCCTTCTGCAACTGCAGCTAAGTATCTCTCCTGCTGAGATGCTTTTAATTGCTCTTGCAGAACTCACTTAAGCAAGGTACAGTCCTCCATTTTTCTGCAGAGGATCTAAGGAATTAGGAAGATTAGTTTGAAACCTGGCTTGCAGAGTGGGATCTGGTGCTCTGTGTTAGTGCTTGGTAATTCACACCACCCAAGTTTTGCCCTCAAATTGTTTCTGAGCACATTTTAAGCTTAGCCCCTCTCCTGGCATATTTAATCATCCCTGAAGGTATCCAGGAAAGAGTCTAAAGGCCAAAACCAGGAGCTCCTCTCTCCAGTGACACCGTAGGTCACCTAAGTGCACCAATTTGTGTAGCAGTGCAGACACTCCATCCCTGATACAGGAGGTGGGCTCTGGGCCTGAACCATCCAACATCCCATGAAAGGGCCTAAGGAGGGAGCACATGGGGCAATACAGACTTTCAAAGCTCTTGGCACACTTTTCATTAACAAATCTTTACACATTTTTATTATTCATAAGATTAAATCAAAAGGAAACAAAGCCAGAAGCAGAACAGTTTGGTTTCTGCATAAAGAAGTATCCAGACCACAAGATTAGTCTCTTCTATCTCCTGTACTTCTGCATCCCAGAGTCTCTTGTCACTAGCTGCAATTCTTCAACATGAAAGATTATAAAGGGTGTCTCAAATAAAGCCCCATGATTAGGAAACCCCCTTGGGATATGGAGCTCTAGATTCAAACCCCCCTCATTGTGAAGGGCCTACACCTTCTTCTTCATGGTGATACCCAGGGACATACTGCCAAATATGAGGGGCAAATGGCCCACTAGGTATTTACATAGTTCCAGTATGCTCTGACAAGAGACAAACAGAGATTGGGCACAGGACACTTTAAAGGCTTTTTTAATGTGCTAGATGAAGTTTAAGTGCGCTTCAGGTCAGAGGATTTATGGTACTTTTTTTAGGGCTGAGGAGACTGATCTCCAAGCAGAGAATATATTCATCATTAAAGAATAAGTGATATTGGAAATGTTTTCTAAGACATAAATACTTCACAGACTTTTCTCCTAAACCAAACAGGGCTCATGTTTGTTTTTGAAGTGTGGCTAGAGTCATCAGAGCTGTAAGACCGTCATAGATGGTACTGACCTGGAGATAAAAAAGTGGTTCTTCAGACACCGAGACAAGCTTAGACCTCTCATTGCATGACTGATGAAGACCTCGCAGGTAGGGAGACAAAGAGTAGAGACAAGATATGACCCTGCAAAGAGCAGAGATCTTATAAAATACACATGGTGCAACCATATGTGTCTGCATTGGGATATCTGAGGTATGCCCCTTTGAAGCAATGCAGCAGTGCTGATAAAGAATTCTTTTTTTTTCCCTAAATTTTATCAAAGCTTTTCTCTCAGATCTCCACCTTGGAGTGGAAAGAAGTGCTTGCCACTCACAAGGGACCTCCGAGCCTGATCTACTAGACAATTTTCCCTCTCTTTTTTAATTTGGCCAGTATCAACTTAAAGGAGGAAAAAAAAAAAAAAACCCAACCAACCTTTAATTAGTCACCTCCTTCTTGTTGCAACAGGAGTCAACAAACCTAAAGAACACATTTTGGCTCCCTCCCTTGGCTCCCTCCTTTGTGGATATTTCAGGCTGAATTGGCAGCAAATAATTGATAGCTATGAGTAGAGCTACTGCTTCTAATCAGGAACTTGAAGTTCCTCCAGGAACTTGTGCTGGATTCCTGGCAATGAAGTTGTTATTCAGTGACAAATTTGGGATAAAGGAAAAAAGAGCATACAAAATGTTTTTGGAATTTACCTCATTCTGCACTCCATCGTCATCAAAATGTTACTTCGTCTGTTCAGGTTCATAAACTTCTCACTTTGGGGAGTTGAAGGACTGTAGTGCTAGCTCCCAAATTCAAAGGATTAAATGTATCAGAATCTTTCAGGGAGGTTGAACATCTTGACTATGAAACATAGTTCAGTATGTTTCACAAGATTAATACGAATTTAATTGAACCAGCAGAAGATACGGCAGAAGAATAATGCACAGAATGGCACAGCTGGTAATTCTTATTCTTCTGTGCCTGATCCAATTCTCACTCAAAAGGAGTCTTTCCAATTAGTTTAACAGAAGATGGATTGGACCCACAGGGTTGATCCAAATTGCAATGAAGTGCCTAGGAAACCTTTGCTAATTTCTGTAAGCAGTAAATAAGCTCCTTATTTAGTATAAATAAAATTGATACTGAAATGGATTGAAGTACTAAACAGGCTTTCTGTTGGTCTTTGGAGAAAAAAGAATTTTATTCTAGATTTCTCTTTCCAGATTGATCAGAGTTACATGCAAACAAGCATCATTATTCAGGGGTCAATGCATTTTGTAGCAAAACTTAGCAAATATTACATTTTTGTCAGAAAGAAAATCCATTTTCCAAGTTCGAAAGAGCAAAATGTTCCAATAATTACACAGATTGATGAAAATATAACTGAAAATTTCTCAATGAAACTTCCCTTACATACCCATCAGTCTAAAATTAATTAGAGAAATTATGTTTTGCCTCTCCACTTTTTACTTAGGATAACCTAGAATAACAGTCCTTAACAGAAGCATAAAAGAGAATGATGCCAGCTGGAAAGATCAGTGGATGAAAAGCTGGACTCCGATCTCATCTGTGTCTTTGATTCATAAAGCCTTTAGCAAGAATCAGTTTGTAACAGACTTAAATGTCTACAGACATCTATGTGTGTCTTCATGGGTCTATTTGCCTAGATTCTTTTCATACGCAGTGGAAAGACAGAGGAATTTGTGGAACATTGGTCATTTGACCTACTTTTTACATTTACCTTAGAAAAAGCTGAGTCATATTTCCAAAGTGCCTAATTCTCTCTTATGACTATAAAGACATTCTAGAGAAGCAGCTTAGACTTAGACACCCATATCTGCATGTGTAAACTCTACTCAGGGTAGATTTCACCTTTTTTTGTGTTCAGCTGTTCAAAGACAAGAATATACTTAGTTGAAGAGAAACTTTGTCTCGCTGATCATTACAAAGGCAATATTCATATACTCCATGCTTTGAAGTGGCTGCAGAGAGATTCAGTGGAAGCGTTATTTCTTTCTGCAAAGGACATTCCACAGTTGTTCCAGTTGTGTCAGTTGGATACAGCTATTGCTAGTTTTTAGGCTGTCCTCTTACTTTACTATGATCAGAGAATTATGCTGCTTTTCCTCAGGATTCAGTCATATTGGGGTTGTCCATCTTTGCTCTATCACCCTCCTGGAATTGCACAGATGAGTTCTGCCCCTAAATTATCTACAAGCTATTGAGAAGTGCGTAACCTCTCTTGGTCAGTGCATTTGTCCTTTTGCTCCCCTTTCCAGAGTGTTCACATCAGTTGAGCTCTTCTGCTGGTGGAAAGATACTGTGCCATTCAACTGCTCAGCTACCTCTGCCTCCATTGGCCTATATTGCACTTGCTTTTGCTTTCCCAAGCCTTTATCAAAGTAGTTCCAGCAATCCCCCCAAAGCACAAGAGTGTTAATATATGTAAAGAATGCCTCATTAAAGATGAGCTGTGTACAGTACAAAGCCATGTACGGAAGCATGTACCTCCTGAAGCATTCCTATTTCTTAGCTCTGGATGGTTGCAGCATGCTAAGTACCCTACGCTATGTCATAAAAAGGTATAGAACACCCCTGCACCATTAAGGTTTGCTTGCTTTCTTCCAGCAAAAGCAGCTAAATCCCTGGTCCCTCTGGCTTTTTACCCATACTCATCTTTACCTTAAGGTTTACAGTAAAAGTCTTCTTCATTGGTCATTAAGGGATAGCCAGTGATATTGCCTACAAGTTACAGATGGCAATGATGTAAATTGTGCAAGTGTCTGCTTGTGTTGTATGTTTGATTTCCTGTTATGGTGAGGAAGGAGTTATTCTTATATCTCCTTCCCTATCAAACCATTTTATAGGAACAGAATCTATTTCTTCAGCCTCTTTCACACCACATCAACTTAAACCTTCCCTGACCATGTAATAGATCTTTTCCACCTCTAATTTCTGAGATTTATTTGCTGATGCCTATGGCAAAGGAGGAGCAAAGCAGCAAGAACAATATATGACTGTTAAATAGCTGGATTTCAATGCTAGTCATGTTTGAACATTTTATTGCTGGATAGTAATAACTTTTTTATGAATGTTTGGAGATGACATATGTCTCATCACCCCGCTCCTCACAGGGTGGAACTGTAAACAAAATATTTTATATGAGTACTTGCTATAAAATTTAAAACAAATCAAGTTCCTCTCTTACCCTGGTTAAACATACCCTTGCCACAGGTTGGTTTCAGTTCTGCAGGATGAAGATCCCAGTTCAACTGCCAGCTGCACAGACTTCACATATACTCTTAGTCCTTATATTGTAAAAAGTGTGTGGCCTTAAAGCTGCTGAGGGTTGTGTGGGAAAGTGGGGTTTATTAAGGCAGGCAGAGAAATGTACTAACATATAGCTCTTGTGCTGTAGGTGGCTTAGAGCATGGCCAAAGGAGCTTTTATCTGTTTGCACCCACCTGAGTAACCATCTGCAATCAGAATTCATTTTCTGGCCTGGCTGTCAGGTGGTGGAGCAAAGCAAATTCCATCTCAAGGCAATTACAAGATGCCAGTGTAGCCAAATGATCCTAATCCAAAGCTCTTCGAAGTCCAAATTCAGCCTCCCTTGGCTTTGATGGCATCTTAATCAAAGCTCTGTTTCACTGCTTTTACTTATCTCAAGTTCCCTTGGATCCTGAATTTAACTCTGTGAAAATGCAGATATAGACAAAAGCATGACTTATCTCTATTAGTGCAAACTCTGTTTGGTTCCTACTTAGAAACACATCTAAACGATCTTGATTGATGTCTTTCAGCTGGAAAAGTAAGAGTTGACTTTGAGGGCTGCCACATTGGCCCCAAGTCCAAGAGGAACAGATCTATCTTGATTTAGTTTGTGCAAAGTCAGTACTTGAAAGGTCTTAAATTAAAGTTTTTGCTAGCTCAGATTCAACCTATTTAACTTTAGGCATGTATCTGAGGAGCCTAATTGCTATAGGTTCCACACATAAGCAATCGATAAATATAAGTCTCTCTAGAGGGCAATGAAGACCTGTTAAGATAATAATTGCCTGCTGAAGGTTCCTATCTGCCTACATTAACTATATGAAGTTAGTAGAGTGATGACACTTAACGTAAGCACTTCAAACTGATGACCAAATTTTTGTGGGACAATCCTGGCTAAAATTTTAAACTTGTCATGAGCAGGCATTAGTCAGGATCCAAGCTGCTTTTGTTCTGAGGGAGCAGCAACGAGGGGCTGGATTGAAAAAAACTACAAAATCAAGTAACATTTGAGATATTCCTTCAGAACACAAGAAAATAGTTTCTGGCTAAATATCTTCTATCCTAAAACAACATCACAGGGAGCTCCACAATCAGGGACTCCCACACAGAATCCTGAACTGTCAATAGTGGAAGAGAAGGTAGAGTGTCATAACATACATGTCATCTGAGAATAAGGCCTGCAGAGGAGAGCAGGGCAAGACACCCTGGCTGCAAGTCATATGAAGTTCAATAGGACAATTTAACATTGATTTTTTTTCAATTTTTATATCTTATATTTTGCTATTTCTCTCAAAAGTGAAATATTCTGCCACTTTTTCATTTTATTTTCCTTCTTGCCGTGAGCTGTATGTCTATGCTGAGAGAATCCTTGCTGTCGATTTTGTCAAAAGGATTTCTATAGCAAAAGAAACATTTCTGTTGTTCCTTACTCCCACTCAGAGAATTAATAAGAGCAGGATAATGGATTTCTATGTACGTGCAATGCCATTCTTCCAATAAAAATGCATATACAATGCAGTGCTTCTAGCTTGCTAACAGCTACAAACTGTTTTTATATCGATATCCTAATATATCCTCAGCATTTTTCATCAATTCTCAACAACAAGCTGTGTCCTACACTGATGTTGTTATGTTTTAATCTCTACTGGGAGCAGCATAATGTGATGTGCAAAGAAGATGTAAGGCCTCTGCTATGTCCATTTTTACATTAAAATCCCATTACAATGCTGCAAAAAATCTAAGAAAATTGGGGGAATCTATGTATTAAAAGACCTTTGAGGGCAAGGGAGGGGGAGGGAGAAAAACTGTGTTTCCTGAACTTCATTCTTAGCTCTTTTCTTTAATCACACCTAGAATTCTGGTATTTGTGATGTTTTGATATTGCATGTAGGTTAATTTTAGGAAATTCAAGACCAATTATTACCCTATCAGGGTAAGAACCTGTGGATATGCTATTTATTAAACTTCAGCTGTGCAATTTGGAATCAGTACCTATTAAAATACATATAAAAAATAATATCTGTAAGCATTCATACTGTGAAGTAAAGATGACAAAATCTGCATCTCATTTTCTTTTCTTATTAGATACAGAATCATAAAACCAAGGAACTCAGAGTGAGGAAATACCAAATTGGTTTTCCTAGTCATTTACTATGGCATCCCACACTGTTCGTTAAAGGTTTCTAAAGCCACCATGTTCTATACATCTAAAAAAATAAAGTTATAGCCCCCTCAGATAGGCTAATCTGCTAGAAGACAAAACCTCTCCCTGTTCTAGGTAACATCTGAGGTACTCTGAGGAGCTTTAGATTTTCCCCACAAAATTGTTCCATTTGCCCAAAACTTCCCTGTTTTTACCCCACCTGATTATTATAATGAGACTACTTGAAGTGGAAGGAAGAAACAACCCCCTAATGTGTTTGCCTAAGATATTTGATCTATTTTTCCCCAACGTTTTGAAAGTTTTTTCATAGTGGGCATCAGCATGTCTTCATCATGCTGCTAAGAATATACATTAAAATACATTAAATACATGAAAATACATTAAGAAATATACATTTAAGAAACTTGAGTGATAATGTGGTGATAAAAAAAGATTTTCAAGGAAGGTAAGGCAGTCTAGCTTCACTGACATCAGCGCAACTGTACTGATTTATATCAGCTAAGGGACTGGACCAATATGTTAAGTCCAAACATGACACAGAATTAATACGTATGTGGTCAAAACATTACCCTGTACCACCACAGTGCTTCTACTCCAGTGTATACATATGTAGTTCTTCTTTGATTGCACAACAGTCATACCAGCTCACAATATTTCAGCAGACTTTACTATTTGATGCCTAGCATAAATTTGAAACTATATGCAGTATGTTTGAGTTATTAGTTGCTGATGATTCAGCTCAGGTTTTCTACCTCTATTGCCTTTGCAAGAGGAATGAGAGAAAAACCAACAGAGCTTATTTCAGAAAGAAAGAGAAATATCTTTATCGCTCACTAAACTGTGCTTATATCATAGAATCATAGAATCATAGAATCACTAAGGTTGGAAAAGACCTCTAAGGTCATCGAGTCCAACTGTCAACCCAACACCACCATGCCCACTAAACCATGTCCCTAAGCACCTCATCTATACGTCTTTTAAAT
>VZTQ01006153.1:278846-378456 GCA_013400755.1 Pelecanoides urinatrix | reverse complement strand
GAGGTCAGGCTGACCGGCCTGTAGTTCCCCGGATCCTCCTTCCGGCCCTTCTTGTAGATGGGCGTCACATTGGCGAGCCTCCAGTCGTCCGGGACCTCCCCCGTTAACCAGGACTGTTGGTAACTGATGGAGAGTGATTTGGCAAGCTCCTCCGCCAGCTCCCTCAGTACCCTCGGGTGGATCCCATCTGGCCCCATAGACTTGTGAGACATATGAACTGCCTGATATGGCTGTGAAGCTTATAACTGATCATAATAAGCAACCTTTGTTGCTAGAATTCCACATCAAAGCCAAAGAATGGGATTCATGAAGCTAATAATTTTCAGATCACTCCATCCGCTCTTGGATGAATGGTATAAATGACCTTTCAGGGAGACTCCTGTGACTCCGTGACAATCACACCAGCCAGAGAACATGTCTCCTGTATTTGAGATGAGCAATATCAGGTTACCACCTAATCCTGACCTATCATTAATCACCACAGAGCCAGCCGCAGAAAAAAATATTATCAATCGGATAGAAAAGTCTGGAAGGAAAGAGGCTCCATTGCCTGACAGAAGCAGAAGTAAGTGCTCTGGCAGGCTGTTCAGATTTGGAAAGCGTTCTTTGTCTAGCCATGCTCTCACAGCAAAGAGGATCAATAGAAAAAAATCAAATGCATTATCTTTGTTTACATCCTAGGCACAACAGTGTGAAAATCCTCACCAGGCTAAAGAGCCTGACAGCATGTGAAAGATGCCCTGTTTAAATGATGCCTTTGAAAGCTTTCACAATGCTCTGACAGAGGGCTTACTGGAGAATAAATGACTTTCTTTTAAATTACAAGAGCTTGGTTTGAGAAGACAGACAGTGTGAATGTCTCACTATAAATTCAATATATTCCACTGCTTCTGGTGCTAAAGAGCAATTGTTAGTGGTGAAAACACATCCAAGATTGTCTTTGACCCAAGGAAGTTTTGGTTATCAGTAATGAGAAAGCTAAGACATTTTATTTTGAATTATTTTTCCTACTTACAGAATATGCTTGCAATAAACAACAGAAATGTGCTTCAGGCTTGAATTTGCTATGCTGGCAATCCATATAAAAATAATACATAAAAATCCAGAGGAAGCACTCAAATGTGCATTGTGTATTATTCTTAAGTGCATACTGAGAGTGTACCAATATAGCTATTTGGTATATTAAGTGTGTTATGAAGCTTTGGAATAATGGGTGAAATATCTGGAGATGGCAATATTACATAAACGTAGCTTTTCCTTAGATAAAGTACCTATATTTCATGCAAGGTATGTGAGGTTATTGGTAAAGAAAAGTTTAATCTTTTTGTAAAATGTGCAAACGCATGCTTTTCCCTGTATATTACCCAGTTAAGAGTAAAGAAAACCTCTTTGGAATAAAGTAGATGGACTGGCAGAAACACTCACTCTTGTGAGCCACCGGTGGATAAGTAAACCCATGCTAAGCAAGCAAAGCTCATTCACCTCCAGGCTGGACCTAGATACACCTGCATTCAGATTACCAGATACCACACCTGGAAAACAATTTTCAAGAGATTTCAGCCACCATGTACACATCAAAATAAAAAGCCTATTTAGGCTTTTGGCAACAAACTTTTGGCAACATATTTATGCTCCCTGCTGAGGTGGCTACATACTTCTCAAAGATATATTATACTGAACTATACTGAACAACCACTGTGGAAACAATGCCTCATACTATAGAGGTTTTCCAAAGACCAGACTCAGTAAAGGACCATGAAGGACCTCATTACGGAGAAGACCGCAAGTCAGATGGAAATTACTTACTTTCAGGACTCCCTCAACTCTCTAGGAGCTCTTAATTTTGTTACTATTAAAACAATCCGTATATTCAAATTCCTACACCTTTTTGCTAAAGGTAGCTTGCTAGTAGCTTGCCTAACTGAAAGATTTAGAAGTTCTTCTAAAGCATCATAATCTATGCAACAAATATCCACATGCCCTATCTACCATATCACTCTGATTGCCATTTTGTAACAAGGGAAACTGAGGAAGAAAGGAACTGAGAATTTGTAGATATTACATAAAATCAGATGTCATGGTTTAACCCAGGCTGGCAACTCAGCCCCACGCAGCCGCTCACTCACTCCCCACCAGTGGGATGGGGGAGCGAATCAGAAGGGTAAAAGTGAGAAAACTCGTGGGTTGAGATAAAGACAGTTTAACAGGTAAAGCAAAAGCCACGCACACAAGCAAAACAAAACAAGGAATTCTTTCACTTCTTCCCATCGGCAGGCAGGTGTTCAGCCATCTCCAGGACAGCAGGGCTCCCTCATGCGTAACGGTGACTTGGGAAGACAAACGCCATCACTCCCAACATCCCCCCTTCCTTCTTCTTCCCCCAGCTTTATATGCTGAGCATGACACCATGTGGTATGGAATATCCCTTTGGTCAGTTGGGGTCAGCTGTCCTGGCTGTGTCCCCTCCCAACTTCTTGTGCCCCCCCAGCCTCCTCGCTGGTGGGGTGGGGTGAGGAGCAGAAAAGGCCTTGACTGTGTGTAAGCACTGCTCAGCAGTAATGAAAACATCCCGGTGTTATCAACACTGTTTCCAGCACAAATCCAAACCACAGTGCCATACTAGCTACTGTGAAGAAAATTAACTCTACCCCAGCCAAAACCAGCACATCAGAAAATACAAGTTCAAAATGTGAAACAAAAATGGATTACACCTGTAGGTAGGTCATTCAGCACTAAGGTGACCTTATGCCTTTGTAATCTGCTGGAAAAAGGAACAAACTACAATGACCTGAAGTTGCTTTAGTGCCAAATTACAACGTGCAAACCCAGGCTTCTGTGTTCCCTTCTTACTGGATTTTCTCTGATTGCCCAGATGAGTTGCTCAGAGTCACCACAGGAAGATGTCATAATAGGAAATGCAAAAAGGGTGGGAATTTCTTTCATTCTTTTTGTTAATTCTTTTTTTTTTTTTCCCCCATTCAGTGTCATGGAGCTTGATAAGAAAATATTCAAAATTTGGCTAAAGAATGCCAAGGTGCTCTATGGAAAATTAATATTAGGTACCCAAGAAAGATGGAGATCCAGCCTTTCCCTTGACCTGTCCTTTACTTCCCTCCTCTTACTCTTTGGGAGACTTCCAGGTGTCTACTCTCTGTGCAATCTCCTCCTCTGCATGGAGAAGCGCTCTGAGTAGACTGGGTGAGATTCAGAGAGCTCTTACTGCTGTATTTTTTTTTGTAATCTGTAATTTTGAATAATGGCTGGTATAAACTAACTGCATTTAATTCAGTTTGCACATTCTTTGGCCAGTAATCAATTTTGCCCTGAGAAAAAGGCTTAGTAAATGAGACTTTCTTTTTCTAATCACTTTGTACCTTGCCTGAAACCACACAAGCAAAAATAAAAATGTTTACTGGATTTTGGAGTTACTATGAATATACCCAAAAATCTCTGACTCTTTTTGAAAATATCAGTCTAAGTGGGTAAAACCTCAGTTCATCATAAAGCTTATAAGCAATGGTCAGTCATTAACATTATATATGCTAATAATCTTATTTTTGTTCAGTTATGCATGTCAGGGTGCACTTTGATTAAGTTCAGAAATTCACCTCAGCCAAACATGTGCCCTGAAGACCAGAAATGTTTTCCTGAATGTCAATTTTCACTTAGGTCACAGGATGGACCAGAACCCTGATCCTGAATTTTAAATACTCTGTTGGACCTCACAGCCCACTTTAGAGTTGACATCAGCAGCCTCAGCCTACATAGGAGTAAACCTAACTTCATGATGTGCTGACTCTGGCAACCCTTTATACCTTGCTATTCTGATAGAGTTATTGAAAATGGAATTGGGCTGTCTCCACTTTAATCAAAGGTGAAAGCAAGACAAGTTGGAAAGGAGTGGGAATGAGCTGTGCAATTTGTTGACTACTGCAAATCCTGCTCCATAATTACATTTCTTTCTATGGTAGTTATTTGAAATCACTTAGTAGTCAGAACACATCATTTAAAAAAAAAAAAAAAAAGAAATTTACAATTGAAGGTAATGGGGTGTTAATAAAATATAAATCTGCTGGCTGTTAAGGCTTATGGATAGTAAAACAGAGAATTACTGCTCTGAATGTTTCACCGAAAAATAAAAGACTGTTGTCTTTGGAAGTATTTGTTTAAACCATATTATTTGGTTTGCTCAAAATTTGCAAAGCTGTGTTATTGTAAAAGGTTTTTTTGCAGCAGGGAATTGAAAAGGTTTGAGTCCTGAATTATGGGAGAGGGAAAAAAGACCCCCATCAAGCAATGCAGTTTAATGATTTTGGATGATGGTCTGCCTAGATATCCCACAGTCTAGCTCTCTGTGATGTTGCGATCATAGTTGTGTTAGCCAGTAAGCAAACTGACTTGTGAGAATTTAAGTGTGGAATTAATGAAAAAGTGAGGAAATTTAGGTTACCAATAAGGTGTTTGGTCTCAGTTTGTTTTTCTCATCAATTGACCAGAGTCAGCAAGGCATGTGGTACTTAGGGTCGAGAAACTGAGTGATGTTTGCATCTGAGGATGTTGCCCATAACTTTCTCTCCTAACCATCAGGGAGCCCTTGTATGATCTTAAGTAATTCTTCAGTCCCTCACCCTATTAGTACCACTTTGGCAACTTGAATTTTCACTCAGATTTGCTTCAAAGTGTGTCAAAGCCACCACAAACTGAAAAAGCAGATGTATTTTTTCATATGCAATTGGTAGCCCTAGTTTGCTTAAAGTAATCTCTAAAAATAATCTTTTCAAACTCAATATTTGAGCATGAGGAGCCATGCCAAGGGTATTCCCACCCTGAGAATTCTTGTAACTGCTGTTTCTGTGTGTATTAACAAGTATAACAGGAAGGATTTATCATAAGAGTGTGTAAAAGTGCTACACTGCCACATGTTTTATGGAGTATGAAATTGTAAGTGTCAACACAATAATAGTAAGATGGGGATTGTAGTATAGTTAAGAATGATCAAAATCAATAAATATACACAACTGTCTGGATGCATCATAAAAGCAGGGAGTTCATAATGGTTGCCTCTACACACCAAAACGAAAACAAATCAGAGGACAGAAGATGAACAGCTACAATATTTTAGGGTCTAGTATCAACATCCAAGTGATGTGCTTCAGTATTGGAGAGTTGCCTACAGCAAAGCCCGGACTGATAGCTCTTTGAAGACAATGGGATTCATTGTTTTGGCCTACATGATTAAAAAAGAAACAATATGTGAGACAGGCTACACCAATTTCACTCTCAAGTCAGTCTTAAATTTCAAAGTCTCAATCTAATGATACATTTACCAGCCTACAGAAACGGTGGAGCCAAAACAAGTCGTTGTTTCCTCCCTAATTAAATACTGGTTGTGTCTGTGGCACCGCAGTTCAGTGTCATGGCACAGAGCATTACATTGCAAAGTGCAGAGGAACTATCCAAAACCTTTTTGTGATCAGCCTTTATTAGTTGCATGATGTGGGTCTTTAAGATAAGTAATTTAGAATCCCATAAAGATAATTTGCAAAATTTTGAGTCTAGATTTCTGCAATTGAGAAAACACTGTTAAAAAGCCCTACAAGCACATGACAGTGTATGTAATATTTTTGTAATATATGTAATTTTTACATATGCAATATATGTTTTATATATATTTATAATATATGTAATATTTTTGAAACAAAAAGTGACATCCCATGCTTCCATTTTTACATGCCCAGTTTCAGGTGGCCAAAATACAGGTCTTCAAGTGTAATGACTTCTTGTGAAAATGCTGCTTGTTAGGACCCCTACCAGCAACATATTTTAGCACAAAATTAATTCAAATGCAGGAGCAATGCCATTATTTGCTAACTCAAAGTAGGATATACGCACAAATATTTTGCTAAATGTGTGCCACATTCTTCAGTTCTCCACCAGGGATCTAACACACATTCAGAGGACAGAATATCCTAAGGTGTGCAATGGTCCAAACTAACTTTCATTTTACCAGGGTATATTCATGCACTTAACTTTAAACAAATCTCACCCCATGAGTGAGGCCTTGTAGAAAAATTACTTCAATGGGTTAAATTTGGAATAATAGGAGCTAAAGATATCCTCAATGTGCAGGGGCCCATTTCTTAATGCGGGATGGTTATAATTAAACTTCCATAGGCAATTGTTTCATTCCATTTCCTCCATCTTACTACTGCCCTTAGATAAATTGAAGGTCTCTTTGCGTATGAGTTTAGAATTCAAACGTGGTGTAAGCTGAGAAATATTCTTTCCCCTCTGGTGCATAAAAATGGAGGAATGATATTCATCCATTGCCTTCAACAGAATTAATTTTAGGATGAATTTAAAACACAGAAACTCAAATATATTTTTCCATATATGCCACATTGTTAACTCTGACTTCCTAAAATCTGTGCAGAAAAATTTTTCTTATGCAGAACTGCTGCGAAAAATCACATTCACAGCTATTCCACTTATAGTGCCAAAATAAAAAACAAATATTTTCCTCACCAAAGAATTCAAAGCAGAATTGCAAATATCCTGTACAGAACTGCTCAGTTCAGAGTCTACCACTGGTGATTTCTGTCTTTGCATCTGGGCAGGAGCTGTTAAGGTTTGTTTAATTATTACTTACATTATAATATAGTCCACAGAGAAAAATTAATTGCAAAATGTATCCATCTTACAGGGAAAGTAATATCAGCTAGGATAAAAGCTGAAGCTTTTCCAATTAAAGCTGCTGTCAGTAAAGTGCAGAATGTGATTGCAAATGCAAAAAAGCAGTTTAACTTTAGCTCTCTTGCAAATACACCATGGATTGGGTATGTGAACACCATCTGTCCAAGTAGTGGCCAAACTGATCTTTTTAATAATTATATAGATTCAAACACAGCCACCATGACATGTAGTGTAATCTTGCTTCAAGACAAGCAAAATCTCTGTTTATCCATGGAGGACTAAGTCATGAGTCGCTTTCTGAGTATTTGTTCAGCACACTTTCATTGCACTCATTGGTTGCATGTCTGGATATGGACTCAACAGAGCTGAGGTCAGAAGAGGAGCAGAGTTATATCCACAACCCTGTTAAATGGTAATCCCATTTTAGTCCCATGAAAAAACAGGCTCTGTGTTTAACCGGTATTAATTGCCTTGCTCCCATATTGCCATTTTGACATAAATATGTCATGATTAATTAGTTAGCAGATTTATTAGTTTTTAATCAATTGTCTCCTAAAGAAAGCAAGATACTCGACCAAATTGAAAGTTATTGGCTGTTTTAACCCAAAAATTATTCAGAAAGAGTCATGAAAACTAGCATCTGACGTTTTTAGAAAAGTAACAAGCTGATTGCTTCTATTACTTTTAAAAATCTTCTGATGTTGGTTAAGAAAGGAGTTTTAAAGCTATTCTGGAGAGAACGTAGGCATGTGTTTAATTGCTTTTCTGAATACAGACCTCACTGGGGCTAAACAACCTGGCTTTTGGTTGTGTAGGAGTCTGCTGTAATTAATGGATGTAGTAGATGAGCATTTCTAGATGAGAAATCTTGGTCCTGTGTAAGTTTTGCTGACCCAGTATTTAATCCAAGATTTTGAAGTATGGAGCTAGGGATGAATCAGATAGCACATGCAACACAGTTTTTAAAGTCATAGTCAGAAGTTTTATAGAAAAGATGTAGGATTTCCAGCTCGGATCCACTACTCCAAGCCTCATTCCTCTAGCAAGCAAAATACTGTCAAGCTCAGATCATGAAGAGCAGATATTCTTCACTCACACAGAGTTATTGTGTCAATTCACCTACTAAGCAGAGTTCTACCTTTTACAAAAAATATGAGTTTGAGTTTAGTGTTATACACTTTGTGCTATTCCATTTCATTTCAAACCACAGTAGTATCTAAATAATCCAAAGTTATTTTATACCAGCTGAGGATCTACACCACCAGGTTTGTAAAAACTTTAGTTCATGAAAAAAAAAAACATAGTTTTATTGGCATTTTACCAAAGGAAACAGCAAAAGTTGGGACTCAAAAGATACATTACAATGCTATCAGGATTCATTTCCGCCTCATGCTAGATTCAAGCACACTTCATTGGAGTCAAGTTTATGTAATCACGAAAAAGGTGAGAGTAATGCCAGCGACAATCCTGATATAAAACCCATATCAACTTCTCCCACAGAGGTATGGTGTCTGAAACTACAAAGCCTTCCATAGTAGGTAGGAAACAAAGGCCCCTCTAACCCAAAGTCATCCTTCCAACAATGGCCAAAACCAGCAATTATTGTTATGGAGAGGATGTAATAAAAAAAGGCATAAGAAAATACTTCCCCAGAACACTCTTTCAACTCCAACAAACTGTGGCGCAGGGAAGTCCTGAGCCAGAGGAATTATCTTTCTACTCAATACCTTGTGACAGATCTTTCTTCCATGAGTTTTCCCAGTGACTTTTTGAATTCATGTAAACTTAATACCTTCAGACATGAATTTCACAGCCTATCTACATGCTGTATGAATATGATTTTATGAACTTGCCAGGTACAATTGATAACAAATGCTGGAAGCTCAATACTGTAGCCTCCCTGATCTATTAGGTTTCTTTGAGAAGTCAGTACTTAAGAGACGTAGAAGTAGCAGAGATCTCTTCCTGGAGCTACTTTAGTATTTACCGACTGCACATAGGTTCCCCATTCCAATTAAAAGACACCTGCACAATACCTCAATCTTCTCTACAAACTCAAAAACAAATGAATTTTAATGAAAGAGAGATATTTCAGGCACAACTCTGATTTGTGTACAGTTGTAATTGGGCAACTAGGAGAAAAATTGTTGGTATCACTCTCTAAGATGGGAGCAGCAACTTTGGATTAAGATAGTCCTTATTCAAAGGATCATTTTTAAAAGAAAAATGAGGAAAAAGGAGAATGAAAACCTGAAGTTGTTACTAACCTGCCTGCTGCCTTCATATATCCTTTAATGAGAAAACTATAAAGCAGTTGCAGTAAGAAACTTTCTTTTGTGAATGTTGTAAATCCAGGTAATGTACCTGTTAAAAGAGTATTCTTTTGTATAAAATCAAGGAAATGTAAGTAATCTGACATCATCATTTGCCTGGTGAGGCCATTATCCAGTTGCAAAAAGCAGCTGTGTTATCCCTTGATTATACTGTAGAATAAGGAAAGAAAAGTTTTCTGAAGGACTTCACGTCGTTTACTACTTGCCGTTCATCCGTTATATTGATTACATTATTAAAATGATCATGATATAATGCTGAGATTACTTTTTGTTCACCAACAGTTTAAGACTTATAGTGTACACATTGCTCTTCTGTATTATCATGGCGTTTAAGTAGTATTGCACATCTTCCTTCCCAATACCACTATGCTATTTTGTGGAAATAAATTAACAAAAATGGCCTGGGCATAACCTCCATTCTTATGCATAATTTATATGGCTCCATAATTAATAGCTGTGTCTGAGACACAAATTAGTCATTCTAAGTAATGAGATTTTTCTTAAGAGAAATGTGTTTCATCTCACACTAATGCATGGGTTATTTGGAGGTATTTATTCCTTTTAAATGACCAGTGTGTAAAAATATTTCATAAGCACCATCATTTTTTTATCCTTTAAAGATTATTTTTATATACTTGTTTTCATGTGTGATGGTTCCATTTTTCTTTTGTTGGTTATTCTCTCTTTTATTGCAAATAAAAATGTTTGGATAAATTGCACATAAAGTTGTTTATTGCTGCTTAAATCTGCTGGAGGTTTAAAAAAACATACCGTGCAGCAATTCTCATTCAAATTGGGTGAAGATCCCACCTCTTGTTAAATTCTTTGATTTATTTCTTTCACACCAGCATCCTGCAGCACAGACAATAAACAGAATGACCCTGCAACTCAGGAGAGGTTTTGCTGTATTGTAGTTGGTGTTCATTGACATAGATCCAGCAAGCATGAAACTATGTTTGTTTACAGGTCATGAAGGCTGAAGACACTGCTGAATTCTTTATTTTCAGCTCCTTTTTTCATTTACAATTCCTGATATGAAAATGCCCCCTGGAATTGTACATGCCTGAGGCATAGGGGCAATGTACAGACTAGTAAATAAAGCAAGCTTCAGACAGTCCTTTGACCTGAGGCCACTTGGTGTGGTATAATTTATAAAACAGGGAGGCCCCTTCCCTTGCTTATGGAAAAAGTTGTTGTCCCTGGACTGTGCTTGAAGTAGTAGTGAGAGACTGTTAGCTATCACCATCGGCTAAAACCATGCCAGAGAGCAGGCTAATAATTAAACAGCATGGACAATTGCAGGCCAGTGCTCACACCCCACTCATGTTTTATTAATTAGTATAAAAGTCAGTCAAAGATTTTGAGTTAGGAACCAGACTGACATGCCAGGGCAGCAACAACAGCGATTCCTGCCCCAAAGAGCATAAGGTCGAATGTGAATGCAGTTGGTTTCCCAGTGTAGGAGCTGCAGATCCTTCTTTGCTTGCAGGAGTGAGAAGAGGCAGGAATGCATATGCTTTCTGCTAAGGAAGTTTAAACCTCATGTCTCCAGAGGGAGGTAATTACATATATTCTTGAACAGAATATATTACATATATTCTTAAACAGAACAGTTTAGTTAGTGCAAATTTTGTTTTATAAGAAGTGTAGTATACATGCTTTCTACATTTTGTCATGTCCAAAGGCACATCCGAGAAAACTTTTCTGCTTGGAAAGAAGCATAACTACAGTTATGTTGGATTAATCTCTGGTCTCTGTCACTGCTTACAAAATACTGTTTTAGCTCATATGAAATGGCAAAATTTTATGACTAGTGATTGGGGTTAGTTTCTGGGTGTGCACCACAAATACATGAACATATAAGCACTTTCTGAAAAGTAAATCATGCCCATGAGAAGTGGCTGAGCTGGGTCACAGAAATCACCAATCACTTTGGAAAATGTCAGACAATAAGCAGAACTAACACTAAATTTTTGTACGTAACCATTTGGTGACCCACCACTCTAAATACCTTGTTCTGCAACTGCTGACTTGTAAAAAATCAGGAATGCCAAACAAACAAAATAACTTATTTCAAGAGGTTTTTCCATCATGCCTGAATTTTTGCCCATTGAAGTCAATGGCAAAATTATCTTGGATTTAAAGGGCACAGGATTAGGTCATTAGTGTCTCCTAATCCATTTGTCCTAAACCTCCTAGAGAGAGACAAGCTCTGTAACTGTAGAAGAGAGACATTTGTTTTAATTTTGCTTATTTGAGGTAACAAAATCTGGCACCAAATGCATTTGTGTGTCTGGGTGTAATTATTCTCCTTTCAAAGAACTGCTATTTCTCTCTCGCCTCGGGACGATTAAGGTGTTAAGTACAAAGACACCGCTTGATGGAAGTAGGCTCCAGACAGTCTGAGATGTGAAGAATCAGCGTGGTGAGAGTTACCACATCAGACTGTTGATTAAACAAAGGTAACTCAGTACCCTGTCACCAACAGGGAGTGCGAGGAGGGGTGGGAGCCAGAGGAAAAAAAAGTTGATACGAGTGGAAAGAGACAGAAAATCATACCCCTCCTATTCTTCACAAAATTGTTTCCCATTCATTTTCTTCTCCCTTAGCCTCTCTCAAGTCTGAAGTTTAATATTCCTATTGAATGTAATCACAGCTTTGTTGGCGGCAACAATTTATAAGATAGAGATAGGCAAAGACAGAAGCTGGCAGTAAAGGTTTCCATATCAATAGAGGCTCGGTAAGTATGATCGGGTGTTTGCAGCACTGTCGCCCACTCCCTCCACCTACTCTTCCATTAGTCGATAAGGACAATCAGTCATCTCATCACAGAAACAGACTCAAGATGCCTCTATCTTCACAATATATTAACCTGGACATTAAAATGCAAATCCGTCATCATAAACCTCTGGAAATCCACTTGGATAATAACAACAAATGTGAAGCTAGCTTAAGGCTTTGAATAATGACTTTGGAAATACGTTTTAAAAAGAGGTTTTTCCCCCTTGTTTACCTGCTTTCCATTAATTTCATGAACCGAACTTTTTTACGTATTCTCCAACAACATCTGCAGACTAACCTGTGGCAAGTGGGAGGAAAGAATTGAAACAGTCAGATGTTCTGGGGCTGTAAATCAGCATATGACCAGACAGATGCAATTGGAGCAGTCTAACTTGACCTTGCCCGCTCATACTGGATATTTGTACTGTCACCTCCAGTGGTATCTTACCTGGGGTATTTTTCTGGCTTGAACACTGCACAGCTGGATATGTATGATGCCTGATGCAGGCCAGCTATCAGCTCTGGAAGGTCTCAGGCAGTCTGAACAGAAGGTCTAAAAGGAAGTGTTTAAGATATATTGAACTGAAAGGAAAATTTTAAATTTCCCCTTGGGCTTTTGCTTTAGAAAGAAAATTCCATTATTTGAAAAGACAGACTTTTTACTTATATATAGCAGGGATACTGGTTTTGAGACATTATGTTAAGACTAATAAAGCTGTGTCTCAGACACACTCTGGGATTCAGTCAGCTTTTGTGCTAGAGCTTGTTTGACATTTTGTGTTTGTGGTCACAACAAGTGACTTTTGGCTTAAATATGTCTGTAATTGTAAAGGGTTGGTGGTAAGCGGCTGTGTCTCTTCTTTTACAGGGAACTGATAAAAGAGAAACCACATATCAGCAGAGGTCACAAGGCTATTGCCAAGATCATGTTAGATCTTCTGTTAAAAAGTTTATAACCCAGATAAAATTTAATTTTACCATGATAAAACCCAGCTAGACAGATCTCATACCTACAGCTCCTTTCTGATAACTGTAAGAAAAAGCTGTCCATCTGGAATAATTTTAGCAGGCATGGAATACCAATCCATATCCATGGACTGGCTTTCAGGATCTGTCTCTAAATCAATCAAGTTCTCTTTCACTAGAAACTGTATTACAACCAACAATGCAATAAGTTCTGAAGTTAAGAGATAGGTAACCCCTTTCTGGTTGTTTTTCACATCAATGTTGCAGGTCTGCAATTTCTTATTAATCGTGGTACATAGAAGCCCCATCAGTAATGATACAAGATACCAGACAAACAAAAACTCTGCATTCTAACAATATAAAATAATATATCATTCACGGTAGCAACCCACACCTTTACTTTATCAGATTACCATTTCTCTTAATTCTTAAAAGTAAGCAAATAAGAGAATGGCCCAGGCATAAGAAAGAGTATGTGTGAAATATCCACTGTGAGAATGGAAGCAAGAAGCATCCTCCAAAGTCACCACCTTTCCAACTGACCCCACTGAGCCTCCAAAAATATCTAAGGTCTTCCTTGCAGTTATATAGTTTGCTTGCCAAAGGAAATGAAGTGGGGATTTTGGGGAAAAATATGGACCTGAAGAAACATGAAATCAGGATGGGAGGCAGAGAGGAAGCAAAGGATAAGGCAGGAGGGAGCTCTGGCGTGTAAATGTTGTTTCAGAAATTTGGGCCTCGACTGTAATTAGCAGCAATGAATATTATCATTCTCAACCAGCAGCTCCCTGTCCTTTTTAAGAGCAATAAAGATTTTACTTACGAAATCTTACTCTCCTTGATTCATCAGGAAAGCAACTCTACAGTTTTCATGGTTTCCCAGATGAAAATAGGTCTCTGTAGGTTTGTATGAAGTAAAAGTCATCTTTTCTCCTTAGCACCCCACATCATTAAATCATCAGCCCATCATTACAAGGACGATGTGAAGTGCTGAAATGATGGAATGCAGGCTGGGTTCCCACAAACAAGAAGTCTATTCTCAATGTGCAGTTCAGTGAGCCAGTGGAGCAAAGACTGGCAGCATACCTGTCCTGCTGAAAGCTGATTGATAACAGGGGTAGATTATTTATAGCAAGCTTTATGATATGACTTTTTATAGAACTTAATGCAGGAGGGTACGAACTCAGCTCATTACTTTTTCTCATCCTGAACCAAGGCTCCACATCTAAAATCTATTATTAGTGCAGATAAAGACCCTATCCTGAAGAAGTAGCATCCTCTACAAACCTGTTTCTCCCTCTGCAGGTGAGATCTTATTTCATTTGACTTGTGAAGAGTCATCAGTGCCCAGTCTGATATTTTAAATTTGATAGAGACACACAGCTCTGTCAATCCCGCAAATGTATATAGTTTGACCCAATATAAATACAATAGTCGCATTCTTAGCTGACATCCTGGGGACTTAAGGACTGGAGAAAGGGTGAATTTCTATAGCCTATGCTAAGCAAAAAAGATAACTAGGTAAAGTTTGACAAAGATCAAAAAGAGTAGTCAGAAGGCTATTTTATGATTCCCTGATTGCTAATAGTATCTCCTCAGTTGTGTGTGAAAATATTTGAAGAGATTTAAACACTTGTTGCTGGACCAGGTTATTAAGGACCTAAGAAAATTTTTTTCAGTAGTTTGGAAACTGGGCAGGAGTAAATTGAAGAAGGCCTTAAGTACCAAGGACCTGGCCAAAGTTATCTGCCTAGTAGAGAGGAGTAGAAATAATACCCTTTATGAGTAAATTTAGAATAGTATCATAGAATCATAGAATAGTTTGGGTTGGAAGGAACCTTTAAAGGTCATCTAGTCCAAACCCCCTGCAGTGAGCAGGGACATTTTCAACTAGATCAGGTTGCTCACAGCCCCGTACAACCTAATCTTGAACGTTCCCAGGGATGGGGCATCTGCCACCTCTCTGGGCAACCTGTGTCAGTGTTTCACCACCCTCATTACAAAAAATTTCTTCCTTATATCTAGTCTAAATCTCCCCTCTTTTAGTTTAAAACCATTCCCCCTTGTCCTATCACAACAGGCCCTGCTAAAAANAGAATAGAATAGAATAGAATAGAATAGAATAGAATAGAATAGAATAGAATAGAATAGAATAGAATAGAATAGAATAGAATAGAATAGAATAGAATAGAATAGAATAGAATAGAATAGAATAGAATAGAATAGAATAGAATAGAATAGAATAGAATAGAATAGAATAGAATAGAATAGAATAGAATAGAATAGAATAGAATAGAATAGAATAGAATAGAATAGAATAGAATAGAATAGAATAGAATAGAATAGAATAGAATAGAATAGAATAGAATAGAATAGAATAGAATAGAATAGAATAGAATAGAATAGAATAGAATATTTCAGTTGAAAGGGACCTACAAGGATCATCTAGTCCAACTGCCTGACCACTTCAGGGCTGACCAAAAGTTAAAGCATGTTGTTAAGGGCATTGTCCAAATGCTGACAGGCTGGGGCATCGACCACCTCTCTAGGAAGCCTGTTCCAGTGTTTGACCACCCTCTCAGAAAAGAAGTGCTTCCTAATCCAGTCTGAACCTCCCCTGACACAGCTTTGAACCATTCCCACGTATCCTCTCACTGGATCCCAGGGAGAAGAGATCAGCGCCTCCCGCTCCACTTCCCCTCCTCAGGAAGCTGTAGAGAACAGGTTCGATAACTAGATAGGTAACTACCAGGTTAGATAACTAAATAAAGCCCCAAGCTTCTAAATGTAACTTGCTTAACTCATGCATTTGCTTTCAGTGTTTCCTACAGGTATAACCTAATGTGTATGGCTCACCTCCAGAGCAATGCAAAACCATACTCATAAAGACAACTTTCTGAATAATTACAACAAGTAAAGCTACTGAATATCTTAATTCTTCTGGAGATATACAACTAGGTTATCCTTTTTTCTTGGTCCTTGTATAAGCAGAGGGATACACACAGGTTTAACAAATCTAGTCCTCCTTTCCTTTTTTCTCTACTAGTCTGCCTGTCTCCAGGAAAAAAAAAAAAAATCATATTTCAGTGTAAAAATTATGTGATTAATAAAAATCATGAGAAAAAGAAGGAAGAATTTGAAATCAAATCTTATGTTTTACATCTCCCTTCAAGCAGCGTGAGCTTTATGAACTTTGCAGTACATGGAGATGGGGTCATTTGTAGTAAGCTGTTCTGCCATTCAGCCTCCCTGGGTGCATTGCCACAGAGAATTCCAAATAGTCTCACTCTCCGCATAAACAAAGCAGATAAATCTTTCTACAGAGGGAGCTACTCTTGCATATATCTACAGCTGTAGGATAATATTGTGCCCTTTGTTGTTTCTGGTTTTCTTTTCCCCCCTAATACTTCATATTTAAGAGATACGTAAGCAATTCTATAGATCATGAAAAGAGTAAAATCTTGTTTATCCTTCTCTTCCCAAACTGTGACTCTATGCATGTAGAATTTATACAGTATTCTTTATGTATGAAAGTGGGGTTGTTCTGCTCCCAAAAAGTGATTGTTCCAGACAGTGTACAATGTCATGACAGATTCACCTGAAGATAGGTATATAAGAGAAAGCTTTGAAGAAAGAAAGATTTGTTGGCAGCGTATTTAGGAGTCGGGGCAAAGCCATGAGAAGGGTAAGTGATTTGGTCAAGTTTATCCAGGGAATCCAGGGTAGAGATGGGAGCTGAATCCCAGAGCTGAGACCTGTATCTAGATCCTGAGATTGGGAAGCGCTTTCAAGCTAAAGTCCATCTCTATTTCTCTCATGCCTGGCTAAACTTCTGTACCACTGGTTAGTCTATGTGAAAATAGCTAATTAAGTTTTGAAAGGTGTCTTGGCCTACTGAGTTGGCACCATGCCGGTAATTAGGCTGATGCTAGAGGCCTGCAGTTTGACTTTCAGAATGTTGTTATGTTAGGGATGTAACTATTGTTAGATAAAGCACAATTAGACAGCCATTATTAAAAAAATAAAAAACCAAACCTAAGAAAAAAAATTTTAAAAAAATTAAGGAAAAAAAAATTAAAACACCCAAACCAAAACTGGCACAAATAGGAGAACTACAATGGTACAAGAATACTTGCCCAGCAACTCATTACACTAATCAGTGATCAACACCTCAGGGCTATCCACCAATCAATAAAAACCAAATAATCTGGAAGATGCTCTCCAACTCATACACCCTATCTGCCTTTGCCCAAGGCGGTGGTGGCATGACCCTACCTTTGGGGACACCTGACCATGGAGAGCATTCAGGGACTCCTGGGACCAAGCTTGCATAGTCTGGTGGTGCATTTCTCCCCCTCCCCTGTGCTGCTCTACCATCTCAGGAATTCCTGTTAGGCCTTGGCCTTTGTGTAATGCGTTGGGTGGTAAAGCATCCCTTGCCCGGACCAGGCTCTCTTGCGTGGCTAAGGTGGGGAGCGGCACTGACCGTACCAGGAACTCCTGCTGCCTGGCCAAGGTGCGGAACGAGATCAGGGCTAATTCATCATCCCTGACAGCCTTGGAACATTCCCTACCTGTATCATAGCTCAAGTGGAACAATATCATTGTTAGTATCCAGATTGTTCCGAATTGTGGTCAGGATGGAAAATTACTGATGACTAAAGCCAATCATCTTGTGACCCTATAAACAGTGGTCCTAAGTGAGGCCTTTTGAGACCTCCGGGACTGCAGTGGGCTGCACCCACTATGTCCCTCTGAGTGGGATGACTCACAGAGCTTGTGAACTCTCGAATTTGCAATATTCAGAGGACTGTCACCGAAAGCAGATGACCTGGGATGAAATATTCCTCGAGGCTCAACCCATCACCTGTTGAGAAATGCTGAGACATTCGACGTGAATATTTCATGAGACTTGAGGGTAATTTTTAACAGGTATATCTTTTGTACATTTATATATATTTGTGTCTCTGTGTGTGTACCACTGTTGTGATTATAGTGAACTCTATTAACTCACTTTATAAATCTTAAATTAATCAATGATTAAGTGCTGCTAAAATCTTGTGGTCCCGCTTGAAACTATGAATATATCTTAGACTGCTGCTAGACACATCTAATCCCTTAGACATAAACTGTTGACCAAGTCCAGGACTAGGAGGGGATCCAGCCACACCTGAGCTCCATCAGGAGTCTAGAAAGCAAAGAGGTCTACTCTGAATCTCATGACTCAGTGGGAGGGTCTTCTTACTCTTTGTATTAGACATAAACCAACATCGAAGTCTGAGACTAAGATGGGATCCAGTTGCACCTAAACTCCATCAAGAGTTTAGAAAGCAAAGGGGTCTTCTCTAAACCTCGTAACTCAACGGGAGGGTCTCCCTTACCCTTTTTCACCCTTGGTCTCTGTATAAATGACTCCACTTCAATTCTAACTTGATTTTTTTCTTTGTATGTTTCATCCAAGAGTGAACCTTGCCACCAAATTCTGTTAAGTTGCACTTTTATAAATTTTTATTAAAATCACTTTCTACTAATACCTTTGATGGTGATTCTTTAAGCAGCCTCTAAACCGCTCATTCACGACACATGGCCAGAGCTGACAAGCTCAGCATCCTGCTCCTCCTGACCTCCAACAACCACCATTCCAGCAAACCAGGAAAGGAGAATTAGAGGTAACCATGTTTCTGCAACTGCACATTGTTCTACGCATTAATAATCACTCTATCACGGCAATAAATACTCAAAAACTCCTTCACGTGGATCCCGTTATTGCATAGTAATTAATGCATGTGCTTAGTCTGTCCTTACCTAACCCATGACAAAAGGATGTGAGTAATCAAAATTTGAACTGGCTTACTCAGCATTTCTCACCAAAGATATGCACAAATGTTTAATTAAATATTGAAATTAAATTAATGAATTAGAACATATCACCTGAGGAACACAGCATCAGTCATAAATGGAGATTTCATTCTGAAACAACCATAGGTCTGATTATTGAAAACCATAATAAAGGGAGGAAAAAATGACATTTTGGAAAACAAAACTATTGCCCCATAAAAACTATTAATACCATTTTTGGACAAATAAAATTAGCTGGTGTGCTTTGTCAGATGTTTTAGATTACATGCATTTTTCTTGAACTGATGTAATTAGACTTAGCCAGATATCCATGCATAGCAATTAAATCTATAATGGCTCTATGTTTTACAGAACCTCCTCTCTTACACTCACAAATCTAAAGTATTTTTACCAATATTTGGTCCAATACTGCTAAATATTTTATGTAACAGCATTTGGCAATCTAGAGAAAGCTTGGTGTTTTTTTATTAGTAGATCTAGCCTTACTGTCATGGATGAAAAACTGCATAGGAAAGAACAGCAAGAGGCTCTCTCTGCAGTGAGGCCTCAATTTGAATAAGCCTCGATAATGAATCAACCTTCTTCCCTTCAGGAGATTCTTCTCTGCAGGCTGCCTGTCCAAAAATGGTACCTTCTGATTCATCAGGAAGACGTTCTTTATATTCACATGTAGGGCTCAGAGGACATAAATCATCCAAGACTGAAATTTCACCTAACTTTAAGCCACTTAAGAGTTCAACGTTAAGTCTAAGACAATGAGCTAACCTCTTCCAAAAGTCAGTAGCAAGGCCAAGGCACTTCTGAAGGATGCTTCACCCCTTGCTAAAATAGGTATGCAGCTCTGGAAGTATTTTCATTGACCAAGGACCAGTCTACGGACTATAGCTGAAGTCAGGTGTAACAATACTACACTTGAAACATTTTAAAAATCCTACCTGCAGACCTCTACTGCTGGGGATGATTAGTGGCATAGAAATATAATTCTCAGGATCTCTGGTGGTGTCTGCAGAGCTGCCATTTGGAAAACTAACAAGCATCTTTTACTTGAAAAGTGAATGCGTTTGATATGTAAATTGTTGGCAAAGGACTTTCTCATTGCCATTTTTACAGAGTAACATTTTCAAAGCAGACCACACTTTAGCATTAGTTTTTTCAAGTAAATAGATTACAGGCTGAAATTAAAGATGTTGCAGATATATTTGTGCATGAAAAAGCCTGATAAGACCAAAGATATAAGGTTTGGGGCCTGCAGGTATTTTGATAAGCATGTCTTTGCCTTTACAAAATAGTAACAACTTGCTTTTCTAGTTAATTCCGTCAAATATTGCCTCTCTGTTTAGAAATAATATTATGTCAGTATTACGGTAGCCTTATTAAAAGAGGTGCAAATAAAATAATTCTTATTATGAGAAAATCAGCCCAAATGATGCTGAGTTCTGAATTATCAGTCAACTGCTTCAGCAGTCTGCAAAAACTGAAGGTACTTCCTTGTGGTTAAATTCTTATTCAAGCAAAAACTTCACCGCTGTCATGAATACAACTGCTTCAATGTGAACATCTGCCACTTGCACAACTGTTTCTGAAAGCCACCATTAGCTTAAGCCTTAGAAGGCTGGTCAAGGCACTTTTACTGCCCTAAGAATGAGGGGTGAGGTAATGCTGTCTTCGTCAGCAGAAGTGGGTAAGAAAGGGCCAAGTTGGGCTAGAAAGTCAGGGGAAAAACCAGTCCGGGAAAATCTGGTTTGGAGCATCTCTCCATTGCCAGAGTGATCAAGAAGATAGTGGAGGGAAAGGTGAGGGACATAACAGCTGTGAGGAAATTGAGTCAGATTTCCTTGTTTATAGGGTTTGGACATCTTCTAACTAGCCTCTAATACTGAATTTTCTCCAAAGTAGGAGAAAGTGGATATCTTCTGGAAGGTTTCTATCTGGGCATGGAGAATGTGCTCTCAGACTCTCTGGAATCCTGTCTCTCCTGGTGACTCCACAACTTTTAACATTAAATTAGCATGGATTGAGACCACATTAAAAACTGTGTAGATTGCAAACAGAATGCTGTCCAAAAGATAATTCCATTAAAATACCCATATTTAAGTGGATCAGTAAATGTATCAGTCTGCTGGGCTTGTGTGCTAAGTAAATTAATATCCCTTTTAAATATATGGCCCTTTAAATACATAGCTATAAGAGATAGCTGATGTTCAGTGATCTTTTTATTAAAATAATGTCTTGGGTTTTATAACAAAATTTAGTTCAGTTGTTGATATTTGTAGGCATGATTAAAAGTTTGAGATTACAAACATCTTTATAAATTTAATGGAGTTCACTCCAGACATAACACAATTGCAAGTCTTAACCCCAAAACACTTACTGAAATCCCTGCCATAAGTTAGTACAAAGTCAGTGTAACTAAAAGTAACTAAGTAGAATTTTAGCATAAAGTCTGCACAAGCACTAAAATTGATGTTAGAGCTTCAATATTAATTATGTTGGTAGAAATAAAAATCTCACAAGTGATGAAAGTAACTGAAGGAGTTTATATAATTTTGCTGGCTGCATACATATTTTAGAAGTGCTCTGTACATAAAGCTGGATGATACATGGCACTAAATCTAACAGCACCATCTCATTTTTCATAACCAATTTGGAGTTAATGTGATAAGTAATACGTACATATGCAAATCAGAGCTCTTATAAATGAAAAAATACACAATAATCTTTACTTAAACAAGTTGGAAAAAACCCACCTCACGCTGTTTTTCTACACATAGCATTTTGCTGCAAGTAAAATTAGACAAATAAGATGATTCCACTAGCATTGCATTTTACAGAGGATTTATTTTCCAAGTGTTAGTGTCAAGCCCCAGCATGATCTCTTGTCTGATATGTGTTATCCATTGCCATTTCTATGCAGGTTTTTTTTCTCTCACTGCAAGTATCTTAATCATGAAGAATGTTCCCCCCCCCCAAATTATCATCGAATTTGTATGTAAATATTTCAAAGTATTTAGTCAATCACATATGAGCTGCCATTTTAATAGGTTTGCAACATTTACATGTCCTTACTGATCTCTCATAATACTAACAATATATTTAAATCCTTTATTTTCCTCAGTATTCACAGTAGATACTTATTATCTAACTTATCATTCTGGAATGTCAGAATCAAGACGCATGTCAAATGATGACAAAACATACCAAGAAATAAAAATACAAGAAAGTGTCATTGAGATGAAAGGGTAAATTCTTCCAGTCATTTTTCAATTAAACAATCTAAAAAAAAAAAAAAAAAAAAGCCCATTTGCTGAACCTGAAACGTTACATTTCATTTGACATGTCTAGGTTTTGACAGACTTTCACTGATTTCAAAACAGAGTGTGGAGGGAGTTCTTTCTGCCTTCCTGGTGTCTCTGTTCCAGCACTTGAAGACCTTGAAACTCTTTAACATAGATATTCTTGTCAGTTGCTCAAGCTGTGAAATTTGTGATGAAAAAATCAATTTTCCTGAAGAGATGCAGGATCCAGGAAGTTTCTAATTCACCAGAAATTTGAAAGATATTCCAATCCAGACTGAAACAGAACCAAAACCAAACATATGGTTTTTTGCAAACTGGAAATCTAGATCCTCATCCCATTCTCATTAGAGAAGAAAAAGAATTGTACAACAGTGTTCAGCTGAAGAAACTTTGCAAGTCTTAATGTAGCTTTTGGAACTGTAGCATTTGATAGAGGCTGCAGAGAAATAAATAGGAAGAAAGGATTAGATGAAAGGCAGGGAGATGGTTTAATTGATTTTAACTAAAAGATCTTCCCCATATCCTTTCAAACAGAAAGAAAAGCAGCAGTGCTACCAGGACATACAGTCTACTAGATTATATATAAAGAAAGGCTGTAGATACAAAATTTGGGTCCTATATAAAAAAGTAATAAGTAGGGCTGATGTAAATGATTAAAGTCTTTAAAGGCAAAGACAAAAGATGTAGTAGAGTATGGTGGTGATGACAAGAACATACCCTATATTGATGACTTGAGGGAGGAAATGTTGAAAGGGACAAATTGAGGGAGATGATCCATTCATACAAAAGTAGATCATTCTGCAATAGCAGTCAGATAAGAAAGTTTTATATGAAAAAGGTGAAAAGCAGACATAAAGAAAGAGATTTTATTCCATTTTCAAAACTTGGTGACTCTATGAAGAATGCTAACACAAAGTTTCAGAAACATGCCTCTGAAATGTACTTCAAGGAGTGAAAGAACAATCTCAAAACCAGAATACTTTTACATATGATCAAAGTGAACTTATGTGTGAGCTAATAACATCTTTGCAACTAAGAAAGAGAGTAACAGAGCTCAGCAAGTCAAAATCCTGGCCCAGATTATGCGTTCACATAGATTGGTCTAGCCAAGGAGCATGCAATTGCTCACCTTGTCCAGGTCAGTTATCCATTCTGGTAAACTGTTATAGNTTGGACTCGGTGACCTTAGAGGTCTTTTCCAACCTTAATGATTCTATGATTCTATGATTCTATAAGTGAAAATACGTGAAATGCCTTAAAAGATTCAAGGTACTCCTTCACATCTTTCATACGTGTTCCAGTTACATTATCTGCTTTAAATATTAATATTAGCAGTGACTATGAGATATAAAATGCAGGAAAATTGTCTTAATTATAAGACTTCAGAAATATTTCATGAGATAGTCCCATGAACCAATGCTGTAACATTGGCTTCTCTGCATTTAATGAGGTTAGGTTATTTTTCTGGTGTGAGATAGGAAGTGTTGTCTAAGGAAAGAAGGAAAGATCTCTTGCATATTTTAAGTTAAAGACATAAAGATATGGAGAAAATCATTCAGAAATGGTGGTTTATTAAGTTTACACTTGACATCTGAGCTTCTGTTACTCACGGCACGTGCTCTCACAGACTATACCACCACTGAGGTAAAGAGGTTTAAGCTCATGTGTTTTACCTTGCAACTGAGTTTCATTAAGTATAAAGATAATTACAATGATTCATCCAATGGTAGATAATCTAGCATGTCATCATGGCTGTATCAGTTTAGACTTCTATATTATTTAATGAGCATTCCTGAAATAAAAGCAAAAATAAACAGGTAAAAGGTCTGTTACTTCTTTGTCATAGATCCATGTTGTTCTAGGGAAGGAATTACAGTTTGATATCTTGTGTAATAACCCCTAGCATCTCAGCTAATGAACCTCTGAAGTGGCAGAACCATTTACTTCAATGTGCAGTTGATCGTTCTTGAACATTTGTTGGCTCCATAGATAATTTGTGTGTCCCTTCTGCAAAGTCAGTTTCTCTAATTTTAAATTCTTCTAGTTAATTCCTCCTTCCCTCTTAATGCTTCCTTCGTATGTTGACATTAGAAAAGAAACGTGAGCATAAAACTGGGGTAGCAGAGTAGACAATTAAAATCCACTGAAGATCAACTGAAGACCAATTATACACATTTTACTAGGCTGAAAATTGTGTGAGCCAAAAATGCAAAATCAGTCCATTTCCCTGGAAGACACTTTATTATACAGAGTAGATAAGCAGGTTCTGATTATTATGTTTGGATAGGATTTTCACGTACACTTTCCATATACTGCTACTCAAAGCTTTATCTAACCGAGACACATAATTGTATTCAATAGGCATCTGGAAAGTGCATATAGGAGTTAAAGTTTGTCTAAGTGAAAAATTGATTATTCTTCTAGAAGAAGGTTTCACTTTTTTTTTCTCTGAGTCTTCATAGTAAAATCTCTCAGGACAGCTGATAAAAAGATCTTCAAGTGTCTAATCTATAGACTTATAAAGAACTGCAAATAACCTGCACAAGAAGTCATAACTCACAGAGGACAAAGAAAATGGTCTACATTTCAAGTAATGAATCAGGCTTTTCTCTTTTTTTATTTTAACTTTTATTTAAGTTTGGCAGGTTTACAGAGTTTTGAAACATTGCACAGTTTATTTGGGGCTTTATTTATTTATTTATTTATTAGAAATTGTGATTTAATCTGATATATTGTCATGATCCCCAGCAGAATGATACATGTCCATTACTGCTTCTCCATAATGTTCCATAGTGGAGGGGGTCATTTATTTTCAAAAGATGACAAGACGTTGCAGAAAGGAATAGTCTCTTCATGTCGTGATTTTATTCAACATTTCTTTAGGTTTCTTCTCTTCTGTTAAAGGCATTGGCTTCCAAAATGATTGTGCTTTCAGTTACCAGCAACATTTATTTTCATGAATCCGTAGGATTCGTTTTCGTAGCTCACAGTGTCAGCTTAGGTCCAGATTTTCCAAGAGACTCACTCGTGTACCATGACACAGCATTGCCACACTAGATTTTAGACATTCAGCTCTGGAAATGGAATTCATAATCTCAAGTGGAGAGAGATTTCATCTGGAGCAAGCAAGAAATTTTACAAGATGGACTCATATTAGAAATAGGTAACAAAAAATTGACCATCGTAACTTCCAGTAAAACATCAGATAATGAGATGTAGCTCCATCATTCCTTGTTTTCATTTGACCTATGCTGCAAAAAGAAACAGTGTAGCCTCATAAGAATCTTTAAATTCATATATCTGTGTACATACATTTGGAGTTTGGACATATATATTCTGAATTTGATCCAATGCCTGTAAATGTGATTTTATATTGCCTGTATTTCAAGATCCCAGCTATTAACTTTTATGACTTCCAGTGTTCTAGAAAACAGATTCAGAACAATTCTGGCATTTGCTGTTCCAACCCAAAGCATTCTCTTTTTATTGTATATTTTGGGGAGATTTGCTAGTTAGGATTTCTTTTTGCTTATGTTTGCAATATGAATTTGCTGGCATCCTGCAGGCTTATCTCCAATAGTTAACTCCTAGTAAAATAATATCCTGCTCTGAAAGCCTTTGATATGCTAATACAGCAATGTAAATTTCAGACTTGAATTCATATTAATGTACAGTAATTACTCACAAACGCGGGTGAGGCTCTTTCAGTTTTAGTGCCCCTATTTACAGATCAAAGACACAGCTCAGCCCTGACATCAAAGATGTGATTTAACCTTTTGAATTTTATCACAAAGAACAAACCTGAGTTACAATTAAAATAATTTTTAATTGTCAACTAAGTAAAACCAAAAATGTCATGTTCAAGTAGTCACAGGCAGCAGCTCTGCAGGTTAGAAGTAGCAACAAGAGTAAATCCTGGCCTACAAGTAGCAAAAGACAAGCTAGATTCTTAGTAGGGCTAGACATAAGCTCCACTATAGGTGGTGGACTAAATTCTCAGGCCTGTATCATAAAGAGTTCCCCAGTAAACAAATCCACCGATTTAAAGAGCACGCACTTCGGAGGAAAGAACTTTCTACTGTAATGTTGGCAGAACCCCACCTAGCATTTATTATTTTAGCGTATGACCTTAAACAGTTTTATGGATACACATTATTATGCTAAAGAGTTTTTTCATAGGAATGAATGGAGTTTACTCTTATGAGTAATACTGTACAATGTGTAAATGCAAGATCAGAGACTTAGTTCCTATTTCAAGTTAATAAGAAATTCAAGAACAAGTCCTATGTTCTATATATATGTTAACTAGTCTTCAGTAATGGGTAAATAATTTCAAGAAATAATCCTCTTTGCTTCTCCATCAATCCTTTACTTAAAATGTTCAGCACTTATATTCATATTGCATATAGCCACACAGCAACACCATATTGTTTCTATTCTTCAGTCAGGTCTCAAAGGCTTTAAAGAAAAAAACCAATTAATTGTCAGTAAAAATTATTTATTTGCAGCAGGCTTTAAATACATTTGAATAAGTATTTGAATAAATATTATTCAAGATAAAAACCTATTACCTCAATCATGAACAACAAATAATGCTACAACAGACTTACTCCTCTCTTACAGATCATTCTGGCTTACAGATAGGGCATTTTACTCTACTTTTTATGTCTTGTTCCTTATATCAACATAATATGTAAGTTTTGCAGATTCTTTCTTCATGGCATGGGGCCTGGGAGTGCAAAAGAGTCCACAGAGCACCTTTTGTCTCCCACCCCATCAGCCAGCAATATCCAGTACAGCACGTACACATCAAGCCACATGGCTGGGTTGCGGTCAGATGTCTACAAACCCTCTATCCAGCTGCAATTGTGTCTTCCTGTAACATTTTTAGACCTTGACCTTTCCTATCCTAATCACACACATACAACATTCAGCAAGTTATCATCAACTCACATTTTGATCATTGCAACCTCCCTTTCTCTTGCCCTTGAAGGTCCTCAGTCTTTAAGAAGGCTAAAAAAAAGATTCTTTTCCTTAGCTTGTTTCTTTGATGAAACAGCCCCTTTACACAACTCTATCAATTTCAATTTTCCGTCACAGCGAACAGAAGTTACTTTCATCCTATTCAAAGTTTCTCATCTTTTAGCCCACTCACTCTTGCTTTCATTTCTCAGGTGGTATTGCAGGGTCAGCTCCCATCACTGACTAGCCATGATGTCAGCCTCTGTCTTTTGCTTTCCATGTCTATGCTCTTTTCCCCTCTTAATGTTCATCCATATCTTTCTAACAACTTAACCCTGATGCCTTCAAACTCCTTCCAGATTATGATCTTTAATTCTGTGTGGTCATCGTGGTTTAACCCTAGACAGCAACTAAACACCACACAGCCTCTCACTCACTGCCTCCACCTCCGGTGGGATGGGGGAGAGAATCGGGAGAGTAAAAGTAAGGAAACTTGTGGCTTGAAATAAGAACAGTTTAATAATTGAAATAAAGTATAATAATAATAATAATAACAATAACAATAACAATAATAACAATAATAACAATAATAATAACAATAATAATAATAATAACAATAATAACAATAATAATAATAATAGAACATACAAAGCAAGTGATGCACGATGCAATTGCTCACTATCCGCCGACTGATGCCCAGCCAGTCCCCGAGCAGTGATAGCAGCTCCTCGGCCAACTCCCCCCAGTTTATATATTGAGCATGACATCATATGGTATGGAATAACCCATTGGTCAGTGGGGTTAGCTGTCCTGGCTATGCTGCCTCCCAGCTTTTTGTTTACCTGGCAGAGCATGGGAAGCTGAAAAGTCCTTGACTAATAAGCGCTACTTAGCAACAACTAAAAGATTAATCTGTANACCCATCAGCCAGCAATATCCAGTACAGCATGTACACATCAAGCCACATGGCTGGGTTGCGGTCAGATGTCTACAAACCCTCTATCCAGCTGCAGTTGTGTCTTCCTGTAACATTTTTAGACCTTGACCTTTCCTATCCTAATCACACACATACAACATTCAGCAAGTTATCATCAACTCACATTTTGATCATTGCAACCTCCCTTTCTCTTGCCCTTGAAGGTCCTCAGTCTTTAAGAAGGCTAAAAAAAAGATTCTTTTCCTTAGCTTGTTTCTTTGATGAAACAGCCCCTTTACACAACTCTATCAATTTCAATTTTCCGTCACAGCGAACAGAAGTTACTTTCATCCTATTCAAAGTTTCTCATCTTTTAGCCCACTCACTCTTGCTTTCATTTCTCAGGTGGTATTGCAGGGTCAGCTCCCATCACTGACTAGCCATGATGTCAGCCTCTGTCTTTTGCTTTCCATGTCTATGCTCTTTTCCCCTCTTAATGTTCATCCATATCTTTCTAACAACTTAACCCTGATGCCTTCAAACTCCTTCCAGATTATGATCTTTAATTCTGTGNCCAGCCGAAACCAGGACAGAGGTATAATGAACAGTTGCACTGCTTTGCATAGGCTGCCCCTGTACACCCATGTGTTTTCTCCTGCCCTACACTGTGAGCCAGTTGTGATGAAGAGGAGTTGCTTGATCTTTCTTTTAACTGAACCTAATGCAGTGAGGTCCTGATCAATGACTAAGACCCTGGCACACTGCATTCTAGTCATAATATTCAGAGCTATTAGAGAGCTATGCTTTATTTTCAAAGCCAAAGGACTAAGTTCTGCTTCCACCGCAGTTAGTAGCTTTGGGTATCATATGACAGAGCTGTTTGCTTTATCTGAGTCAGTTTCTTTTCCTGCTTTGGGAATATTTCATACATAATATGAGCATTTCTTCAGTCTCATTGCCTTGCAAAAGCTCTCATTTGTTGGCAAGGAAATAGTTTGGAAATCTTTCTTTTCCAGAACAAATGTTTTTTTATTTCACCCTAGAAACATATAGTAAATAACATGCTTAAGTCACCTAGGCAAGGCATCATTTTTACCTTTGTCATTCATCGAGGAACTAGAAAGCCAGTACATATTTCCATTCAGCTTGTGTCAAAGATATTGGCATTGCTACAGAAGATGTCAGCCACTATTTGTTGTTTTGACATTCAGAGTAATAACGTTGGTTGTGATGAACTCAGTTTGTATGGCCATATTATCCTCTGTATGCACTTTACTCGGAAGATTTTTACAGTAATATTATTTGTCATGTTCCTCATTTCTGGCTGCAGTTAATATCGATGAACAAGAAGAACACGGCAACTTAAACTCAGCAAGTCAGAAAAGACACCAAGATTATTTAAGTTTATATTTCCAAGTAAAAGAATACTTCCTACTACTGCAAAACCTGCTAGATCAAATTCCATCTCTATTCAAAAGAAATCTCTCGATCCTTCAATGGGATTCAATGGGATCTTCAGTTGTTGAGACACAGATTTTGTGTACAGGACCTCGGGCTTCAAAGTGGCACTCTCCTATCACCTATGGGAATCTTTGTGCATGGTCTTTGCATAAGGCAACTAGTAAGGTCTAGATTGAAATTTATATCTGCATTCTAGGGCAAGCTTTTAAATAACAACATGAACCCTCTTCTAACAGGAGGATGTTGACCCTGCACCGCCAAAGTGTGTACCAAACCAGTGAAGACTGATGTAGAACTGAAAACAAAGAGTTAAGCTCAGATAACACAATGCAGAAAATCTCTATTAGGGCAAAAATCTTTACCGTGATGTCAATGGGAATTCACCACTGCCAAAATTAGGAGTTGAATCAATCCTTTTTTATAAAGGCCAACTGAACTCCTGGTCACCCAAATCTGTACTGTAAGGAGCCCTCTGAAGCAGCTCTATATCGCTTAGTGTGTTTTCCAGGAGAGGGGGATGATTAATACTGGTAATTCCAGTGTTCCCCTATGTCAGAATATGCTGGCATGACTTAAAAAGCATCAGTCCCTTATTTATTTTTGAATTCTTAGAGGCTGCAAGAATGTTTGGTGAAAGTATGGAGTCTGGTTAGCACTCTGCAGCAATCCATAGCAGAGCAACAATTTGATAAAGGTTGAGTTGAAACCCTGGGAGACATTCTCACCAGCTCTATGGGTTATTCAGCTCCCATATGCAAACCCTGGCAGGTGCCATTAAAAAAAAGTCAAAGTTGGATTTAATTCATCTCTATTCTAACTCCCTCCTTCCAAAGAGGGACACAGTCACACAGGCTGGAAATAACTCTTCAGTTGTACTGGCTTTGTAGGCAAGGAAAAAAATAATTACATGTCAATAGGCATCAAATAGAGGCAAAACCTTTTTCCATAAAGTTGAGAATTTCTGCAAAATAAATGCCAAATGCTCCTTGGGGAATGTTGTAGGATGATTTCTTACAGGAAGGGGATGAGAAACATGATACATGGATTAATCTGAATAAGAAATTATCCACTGTGCTAAAGGAAACAATAAAAGTAAGTATGAGCATGACTGGTTTTGCCATACTCCTTTTGTGGTCCAGTTTTCTTTAATGTAATATATGTATGTTATTAATGCTTATTTTCTTGTCTAGTTGAACTGAAATGGTGACATTATCAGGAACACGCTAATAAAAATGTCTTCTGACTAGTGCACACTTATGAAAGATAATCTAATTTGACAGATTTAACAATTTAGCAGAAGATCATAAAAACCAGATTTTCTTCATATGCTTCTTAAGCACCAAGATTTCATACCTTAATAGGATTTCAGAAGAAGAAGAATATTTATGGCCATTTGAGAACAACATTTATAATGAAGTTGAGGTCCAAAACTTTTACTATTTATTTATTTATTTTTTGACATCTTCTACAAGACAAGATAATAATATCCAGTCAAAAAAAAAAAAAAAAAGAAAGAAAAAGTTAAAGCCCCTAGTGGACTGGCAAGAAAAATCTCTTCAGGATATGGGGATGTATCAAGTCTGGTTTCTAGTTTTAGGTTACAGTGCCTGTGGTTTGTATTTATCACATGGAATTTGCATAAAATGTAAAACTCATCAATGTAAAGAACCATTCACAGTGGAAAAAATAATATCATCCCACCAAGTATGAAAACTGTCTCCATCATAACATGTGATAGCCCCAACAAGTCATTGAGGAGACTGCAATTTTATCCTACAGCACCAGTTGCTCACAAGTGAGTTTGATGGCATAAACCGGATCTTGAGAGTACATTATTTTTAGACCACGTGTCAAATCAACCAGCTCAGATACAGTGGAGACATAGGACTGGGAAGGATCCAAACCTAAATCAATTGCTCAGTGATTAATATCACTTAACCTATGTACTTCTTCTCTCCCAGCTGAATCTGAACCAGCTTACCTTCCTATTTCTGTTTTTAGGCCAGCTCTACCCAGAGCTGCAGTATGGAGGGCAACAACAACCCTGTTCACTCCTAATCCATCTCCATCAACTTTGCACAGGCTTGCAGCCCTGAGGAAATTAGCCCAACCTTTCTTGTGAGCCATGCTATGCCATATATGTCCTATATGCAAGGTCATTTGACTTAACCCAGGAGACTTACTTGAACTGAATTAGTATGATACAAGATGTATAATGTTAATCAGGTATCTATATCGCTGTCACATATGGACTTCTGTGAGATTTAGCACTTATTCCATGGAACGCAAAAGACTGGATTATGTCCAACATCTCTTGGTAGAGCAGTGAGAAGGGAGAAGATAATTCTGCTTCTTTCCACGTATGAGTTCAGGTACAATCTAGCACATTTCTAACAAAAATAAAAAAGAAATTCCAGTAATAGGAAGAACTAGAAAAAAAAGACTCTTCACTACATTTCCTAGTATGCTTCCAGTTTCTTGTGTGACCGTCAGCAATTTCAGCCTCCCTCAGTTTCCCCTCAATTTCACCTCAGTTTTCATCCATAAAAACAGCATTAAATAATTTTCTTCACAGGAGCATGGTAAGACTTCTAAAGCAGATAGAAAGCATTAGAGAAACAGTGGCGGAAACATGCAAATTACTGTTAGCAGAGCTATTTTCATTTCTAGCTCCCTTCCCCTTCACTGCTTCTGCCATTGTTTTCTGTTTTCCTCATCAAAAGACACTACAGAGCACAGAAGAAATCTTCCCTCACCAGTTACATCTCATGACTTTGCAGTGTTTCACTGGTTTGTTTATTCACTTGTGCAGAGTCTTTCTGATGGAAATCAAGTCCAGGCTTTTCCTCCTAGACAAGGTAGCTCTGCAGTGCATTTTTTAGTGTCTTTGTTATGCAAGAAATGTGGGCTTGAAAAGAGCTGTCATTGGGCTGATTGAATTGTCTGGGAGAGAGTTAAAATGTGCCCTGAGCTGATTAGGCCAGCCAGCATCAATGACAGAGTAAGAGCAAAAGATTTAGCATCAGAAAAATTGCAAGGTTTATCTGGGAGGAGAAGTGGAGCACTCAGCACTATTTGCTTTTAAGCAACAAATATTTTGCTCTAACACTGCTGAGCACATCATACATTTACGGTTGTACTATGCTGGGGCATGCACATGTATTTTTCATGCTGCACGCTCTGACTGACTTGCAATGTTTGTAATAACCTGAATTTTCTGGTTAGACTGAAACAAAGCTACAAGATTGAAAACTAGACAGCCCAGCAAAAGAATAACTCATGGAGCAGTCCTGGAATAGGTTCTGTCCACAGAGGTCACCAGTCTCAAAGGACACAAACTCAGATCATCCCTTGGGCAGGACATGCTAAGAAACCCTATGACAGTAAGGAAAACCATATTTATGCCATAATCCAATAATAGCTCAGACAAATGCCCCTGAGTTTGCAGAGTTCACTCAAAACTTTAATGCTAAGCAGAAAGCAGACACAACAGGGAGTGTTCTCATTGTCTAACTTTAGGTTTCTAGAGTCATGGGGGAAGGTTACACTCCTTATCTACGTGCTCTGAATCATCTCTGGAGGACAGTACCATTGCCTCTAGAGGGATCATGGAGTATCTTCTTGGGCCTTTTGCTAGGATGGCAATTTTTAATGGAAACAGTATCCACGAAATGGATGTCACCAACTTACCTCAGAAATGCTTGCTTTTTTGTACATCCAGTAGGTAAGACAGCCACAGGCATTTCACCTCTGCACCATTGCAGAGGGACTGGAGCTGGCTGCCTTCAAAGACCCAGCACACAGCAACAGTAACCAAGACGCCAGTGGGACAATACAGTCAATCACGTAACATTCAACAGTGGGACAATGACACAGCCACCCTTAGGGCTCCCGCGTTGCTGGTCTCTCTTCTCCCAGTCAATTCCTTTCCCAGAGCCAATTTGAGCCTTTTTACACATGGAGGCAAAAGCAAATTTCAGGTCCTCAGGAAGGCGACTGAACTTACCAGCCAAGGGGAAGACTGCTGAGAGTGCTAGTTGTGCAGTTCACTGCCACCATCTGATGCCAAATACCAGTAAACAGCAGACGGACAGTTACTTACTTAGTCACTATGAACATTCACTAGAAGTCTGACCGTGGTCAGTGACCAGAATGATACTGTGGGCAAGCAAGAGGGCAGAAAGTCTTAAGGACAAGGTGACTATGACAGAGAAAGCACATTTCCAGAAGCAGGAACGCTGCTAACTCAGATTTCTTCAGCCCATCTCCTCTTTTAGCTTTACTACTGCACATGTGGTGAAAGTATTCTACTAGCATTGAAGTTGGAAGATGGTTTGGTCAATAGTCTTGTACTTCTTTTCATTATGTAGTGATCTTCTCTGTGATGGATTATGCTCTTTGTTGTTATTACAAAAATAATTTGAAAGGTACCATATTTGTCTTCCTTTAATCCTTGTTTTTCTCAGGACTCAAATTTCATAATAGCAAAGGCAGAAAAGTGGTATTTTGAGAGCAAAGTTCATAGAGACATGAGTCCCTTCTTAGCAATACCTGCTGTTGCAGGGATTGAGAACAGTGGCGTTGTTCTCAATCCCTGCTCTTATCTTGTGACACATTGTAGGTTGTGTTTTTTGGTGCTGTATTATAAGCTTAAAGTTTGTCATAGTGTTGTCCGAAAAGCAGATTCGTGCCCAGCGTGCAAGTAACCACTTCCACACGCTCAGGAGAGATATTGTTTTATTCAGGCCTGGGTGCTCGGTGGACTTGCCACAAATCAAGCACACCTGGTTTAATCACACTACTGTTTATATTCACATTTCTCATACATATTCTAAGATTCTCTTTTACATATTCGTTAAATTTCCAAGAACTAATTATAATATTACATCATCCTTCACGCATGCTCACTAAAGCGCTTAGGGTCTTCTTGAGGGTCTCGGGTGGTCTCTGGTGGTCGGCAGGGTAGTGAACTCTTCATGAACTTATTTCCTCCTTTCCTTATAGGGTCGCAATTTGTCCCTGAGCCATGCTTGGACCACGTTTGTTTATAGTTTCCATAGCACTAAATCTAACAATACCGCTAAAACACACAGTTTATAATTAATTACTACTCCACACAACTACAAACACACACCTGTTAGTTACCTAACTTCTAAGCAACAAGTCTTCATTGTTTAGAAGTACAGAAGCGAGCAGTAGAATTACAGAAGCGAACAGTGTGGAATAGTAGATACTGTACCTACTACATCAATAGGGTGATGAAAAGTATTTTGCGTTCTCTGGTGCAGAACAGACATCCTGTTGCTCCACCTAGACTACTATTTACTACTTGTTCGCATGTGGTTTTGTGGATTGCTACCTCCTACTCCCATGAGGCAGTGTCTCCTGCTTAGATGTGACACGGTGAGCTAGGCTTGAATATTATCAAAATCCGCTTCACAAGTGTGCATGGATTTGACAGATATTTAGAAAATAACATATCTGTGTTCAAAAACATTTGCATGAAGATAACTTACTTTATCACAGTATTCCTGAATTTTAGTATAGACAGACCTTAGAATTTCTAATTACAACTTTCACAATTAGTGTTATGTGCACCTGTGATTGTTGGTTTTACTGTTATTGCATTAATACATGGCAAGGGGACAGCATACTTCACTTCTGCAAGATTTAAATGAAAAGGTTGCAGCTGAGAGTCAGACGGAAGACTGAATCTCATTAGTTATGGTATAAATTCATAATATCCTGGATAGTTAATGATCTAAATGGACAGGACAAACCAAGGATAGGAGAATAGCTATCACAGAGAGGTGAAATGTGTTGTTCAAAGTGATGCATAAGGTTAGTGCTTGAGCCAGAAATAGAACGCAGGTGCAGACCTACTTGGAGAAGGCCATGGGATGACAAAGCCTATAACCCCCCTCTTCTCCCTGCTGCCTTTAGGACTGTTCAGCACAACATACCCTAGCAGCTTCCCAGCTTCCCCTCATCCCAAATTCAGGCTGAAACAAAGGTCTTAAACACCCCAGATTAGTCTCCCATTATACATTATCCCCAATGTCAAAGCCCACATCAGTATCATCATGTGATAAAATTATGCAGAAAGGCAGTAAATCACAGAGTTGCAAAAAATGTGAAACCAACTAGATTTACAGATTAAATATTGACTATTCCATTTCCATAACACTCAGCCTGTATGGGAGCATCATGAATATATTGGGGATGATACTTGGGTCAGGATATTTGGACTGCTCCCCAGTACCTAACATAGCTTGAGAAAACTGCACAGCACTGACATTGTGCTGCACACGTATCCTAAATAACAACACTGAGATGTGCTTGAAATTAAGAGTGACAGAATAATTTAGTAGCAATGTGGGATGCAATTAACTGTAATGAGATGACACTGACCAAAATGAAATTCTGAATTGAATGATTTCCTAATAACAGCAAGGCTATTGGAATGCAGGACAAACCCTCCATATGAAATGTTTACTTTCTGAGTCATCTCATTGCAATCACCTGCATGAAAGTTGGGGCAGGACCAGAGATTGCAAAAGCAGAATTTGCTGGTGTGCAGATGGCTGGTATGCACAGTGGAGAGACTGTCTTAAATAATAATTTTAATAAATAACCAGCATGTCTTTAAAAACATGGTGCCTTCTTATTATCCAGCCATACAATTCATAAAATGCAGCGGCAGCAGCCGGTCTAGGGAGACTCACAGGAGGTGAGAACAAACAAAAGCAGGGGCAAACAGAAACTGCTCGCATAGATAGAACCCAAGAATTGTAATCAAGTTTTATTTTCAAAAATGGATCTTCAATAATAATGGACACAAGGCAAAGGGAGTGAATGGGGTGGTACTGCCTGCAAAAATGGCAAAATTCCTAGAACAGTGATGAGGGGTGTCCAATGGCTCTTATGGATGACAGTATGAGATTTCAAAGAGATATACTGTGGGTCTTTTTTATTCCAGAACAAAAAGCAAATGAAGGAAATCAAAACTCCAACATCTACATGTAAATTTGGAAACATTAGAGATTCTCCATTAATTGACAGGATGGGCTGTGGGATGTCTGACCCTACATGACTAGAGCCACTGCTGAGAGAAAGATTTCACCATGGAGAAATGTGTCTTACTAGTAAGGACAGTAAAACTGTCTGGGGAAAAGCTCCAAACAATGCCAATCATCGGTTCAGAACAAATACGGTCAAACAAAAGGTCGGAGAAAAAGTAATAAGCAGAAGCAGACTGACCAAGAGGATGGATGTCCAGTTCATGTATAATGGAAAGCAATACAAAGACAGAAAGTGTCCAGACAGAGGGCAGCCATGGGAGGGAATGGACCACGGCAGCCTGGACAAACAAAGAAGAATATGTTGCAGTTCAGAATGAAAAGCTTCCTGGGGAAGAGGAGGATGGTTTCAGTGCATCATGGAGGGCTTGCTGCTGCATGATGAGATGGATGGCGAGTTTGACTCACAGAAGATATTAGAAATGAAAACAGCATCACAGACGGAAAAGCAGCAATATTTGTTAGGAGAAATCTGACCAGTTGTTAATAACCTAATGAAAAGCTTTCTGAGAAAAGAGGTAAATCTCAAAACAAAAAAAGCTAGTAAAACTAGCCTTTTTTTTTGTTTTCCTTTTCCTGTTAAAGAGGAATGGAGTAATGAAAACTATTCACAGTGTCTGCAGGGCAACAATTGAAATATGCTTATTCAGCTTCTTTTGACACAAAGAGGCTGATCTGGTCTACTTTGAAATCTTAATGGCCATTAAGGGTTGCTGAATTTGGACTAATAATGCTAGACCAAATTTTTTTTTCCTAGGAACCTAGGAAAGAAATGAAAGAATGAGTTTGAAAAGGTAGGAGAATCTAGGAGGAGGTATTTCTGTTTTAGTACAGAAGATTGAAAAATTAATTAAAAGTAAATAAAATATCTGATCCCAGCATTTGATGTGCTATCCTTAGGTAGAAAAATATTTAGGGGGGCTTCTGAAGCATCCCCTGCTACATTTTGTATTTGTTAAACTGAAAAAGCAAACCATTTCTACTGTCAAACAAAAAGTGCAAAAAAAAAGAAAGAACAAAGAATGATGAAAGTATTTGCTGATGAAACAGGTTCAGCTTAAACCTAAAAATGTCAGTACCCTGTTAATTAAATCCTTAAAAGTAATTTGTTTTTAAAGACAATATTAATTAGAGAACCCTTGTGAGAGAAGACACTCAGAGTTGTACCTCAAACGATAGAGGTTTTCATTGTACAGCTGATTCTCAGATCTCACTGACACAATGAACCCAAGGCAAAACATTCTCAAAAACAGCTTTACTCCACAGTCCTTATTAAAAACTGGGACACAGTTTCTCAAATTACATGTACAGGACTGGAGGAGTGAGAAGATGGGAAAGGTGGAGAAAGAAAGCGCCTCATAATTTCACTGTGCCCATCAACCTGGCTTTCCAGGACTCTACTATCGCAGACATACATCCAGGAGCATTCAGCTGCTGCAGGCAACCTGCTGCTGTAGACTCCTGTCTGCATGACATGACCTGTATTTACAGCTCCTTGTCCCATTTGCCTTTTTCCCTTTTCCCGTTTTATCTAACCTTATGTAAGCAGTTGTAACCTCTAGCTTTTTCAAACATCATTCCCGCTAAAGGACAATACTATCTCCTGCCTCATATTTTTTCCCACACAGGCATTTTTGGCTCCCAGTGGTGTTATCTTAGGCTTCTTGTATTACTAGACACAATCATGTGAGCGTGAGCTTTAGTTATTTGCTTATACATGGCCTTTATATCTGACATCTCAAGCTGGGTAGGTGATGTAGGTGAGAGTTTGTGCTATGTCTGTCCTTCATGAGTAGTTTGCAAACCTCCTGGGTATTTTGGTTTGTCTACTACTGAGAGAATACCTTTACTACAAAACATTTTGGAAATTGCTTTTGGATCAAGCAATCTTATTTGTCCAAAAAATTCCATGTAAACAAAACACAACAATTACAATTTACTTATACTGTTCTCTTCCATACCATTTCCTTTTTTTTTTTTTTAATTTTTCTTTTTTTTTTTTTTTGACTGCAGGGTTAAAACTGGTTTTGGAGAGGATATGGCATTCCTTCTCCTTTTTTCTTTTTAAATTTTCCAGGACATAGGAAACAGTGCCCTATAGTACTATTAATGCTTACCATTAGCAGAGTCTTTCTTGTCACCCTCAAAATATTTCTTGTTCTTGTGCTGATACATTTATTTTCACCCTTGGTAACTGCTGTGCAACTGACATTTAGTCTATCACAGAAAGCACTGTCCATCCTTAGCTCAGAGCCTCCAATTTAAATTAGTTAAAATTAGGTCACTCAGATACAATTCAGACAAAAAGTCTTCTGGTGCCCAGACAAACTTCCTTTTATTTAGATTTGGAAGGTCATTTTTTTCATATCAATGATTCAACACATCTTAGTGATTCAACATATCTATCTGGGATGAAATCACTCTTGATCCTCCTTTACATCTCTGGAAAGGCATTAACTTAAATAATTTTTGAATTAGCAATGGAAGATGCCTTAATGTGAAGAAAATTGTACACTCACGCTCCTCCTGAAAACACATAGCTAGACCTTTAGATCTAGATCTTCCAAGACATTTAGAATCATAGAATCATAGAGTCATAGAATCATAGAATCCTTTTGGTTGGAAAAGTCCTTTAAGATCATCGAGTCCAACTGTAAACCTAACACTGCCAAGTCCACCACTAAACCATTTGCTAATCCAGTGACGCCTGTTGTCTACCACCTCATTGGTACACAATGCTTGCACTTTTCCTTTACACGTACATCAAAAGGCCTTTGCTTGGAACACAAACCAAGTACTAGCAATTTCCAAAGGACTATTTTTTCCCTCTGAGATTTTTTTGAGGTTTTTGGAGAATTTACCTTAACAGAAAGCCAGACAATGAAAACTCACTGGTGGGGGAAGAAAAAAAAAAACAAAAACCTGAGCTGGAGGTGGATCAGACCTCAGATTTCATGTTTAAAAATTCTTTTTTACAAATCCCAGAAATTATGCAATGATTGTTTCAATGGAAATCAGTTTTAATCAAGACATTGTAGAACCTTCAAAAATAAGGTCTATAATGATTTGACTGGCACACCTTTAACATGGCAAAGCAGATGGGTGTCACTGAAATACTTTTTTTCTTAGGTGAAAGGTAAACTGGCCACAATTGTTTTCCAACAGCCACTTTAATTTACATATTTGTTTACTGCATTTTAATTTTCCTGGTGTTTCATAGGTCTAATTTCACACTTGCCTCCATCAGCTTTGTGCTCTACTTGTAATTTGAAATTCCAGTAATCTGTTTTTCTACTTCCTTCCTTGGGTACCAATAAAACCTCCATCTGTGTTAAAAAATTAATATTGATGTGCAGATTGAGTATAAAAATGTACCTAGACCAGCTTCAAACAAGTCCTGGTGATTTCATTAAATCTTTTTAATAGCCACTGTCAGTGGGAACTCTGTGTTCTCAGAGAAAATGACTTGCTGTATTTCTTCCAAATCATTATTTGATTTTTAAAGCAAAACAGCCCCAAGCTAAAATAATAGACAACTAGTTTGCCCACAGTCAAATTAAGATTTGTCAGCTAAGTTCCTTTATGGGACATGCAGTAGATGTAGCATGTTTTACTTTAAAACAAGAAATTCCACTTTATAGGTTAGTTTTACTGATTGTGCTATTACAAGAGACTTGTATATTAACTGGTTCAGTTATTGCTTTAACAGTTTTATCTCAGAGTGAGAAAAGGATTATACTGGCCCAAGGACTTTTATGGCTCCTTTTTTTAGATTATTAGGAATACTAGCTGAACTGTGATTACAGCAATCAAACATTACAAACATAGTCGCTAGGCCACTGTAAAATGTAATCTGGAAAACTCTTATGATTTATTCAGGGTGCTTCCCACGATCTGTGCATTTGATCGGGAGAAAAATTAAGATTGCTTCCTTTTCATTTCAAATTGGGAAATATATATAATTGATTCCAGTAAAGAAGCGAATATGTAATATGTCAGACTGCAGGTCAGGTAGAAAATTCATAAAGTTTCCTCAGAAGTTTTCAGGATAACACAAACGCACACGTGAATTATTTTCCTCGCTACTAATGGGGAAGCATTCTCTCAGCTAGGATTGTAGGTCGTGAAGAGATGAAGTAGGGTGTGGATTCATCCATCAGCTGCTGATTTAACATCAGCTGCTCTGTGAGTAGCAGTTCCCTGAAAGCACACTTTTACCCTGCAATAAGCCCTCACGGCTTGCCCCTCAGAGAAAGTGAGAGGTTGCTCAGGGTCATTGTCATGGAATAAATCCCCTGGCTTTCTTCATGGCAGCTTGTTTGGGTTGCTATATGCCAATTTACCAACAATTAGAAACAGTAAGCATGATTTTTAAAATTCTTTCTACTAATTTTATTTCAGGCAACTCCTTTCACTTCAATAAAGCCTCTTTGGTGAATATATCTCTTTTTTTTAACTCTCTCATCATAGGCTTAATGCCAAGCATATGTTTAGGTCTTGCTAAGTCTTGTGCCGAACAGGTTGCTAAAAGTAATAATCATCTCACCTAATTTTGCATACAAGTTAGGCATCTTGTTTAAACCAGTCACCAAGGATCCTTGCATCATCAGTAGACAAGTGACATTCCATAACAGGTCATAACAAACCTCCATCTACCTTAATCTTAGCTTTATCAGTGCTTACAGCAGAGTAGTATAAACAGAGGGAACTTGTAGCAACACTTCCCCAGAATATTCCCCCACTTTCCAACCCTTTGTGGCTCAGTGGCTGATGTCTTTGTATTTATATCCTGCACGGGGTTTTCTTCCAGAATATGTCCAGTATGTCCTTGATCCCATGTCAACCTTTAGCATCCCAAATGTCATATGGGGAAGAGTTCCTATGTGTAAACACCTCTCATGTGAAGAATCAAAATCTGCATGTCATAGAGGTCAAAGGCTCATTAAGGCATCTCTTTCCCTTTCCTCTTAGCTCTTCCATCAGTGGAAGCCACTCCATACATCCATCCATCCAACATCCACATTGTCCTTCTTTGAACTTTTCCCAGTTCTCTCATATCTGTTTTGAGACAGGAAACAAAACTATAAACAAGATAGAGGTGAACAGTCGATTCATACAGCAAATAACTGAACCATCTGTCTGTCAAGACATTATCTCAGTTATTGTGTTTCTAAAACATATGATACAATCAGGCTCCGATCTACCTTCTGACAACACACGCTATTGTAATATAAGTAATAATAGAATACAACACAGTTCTGATGATACACACCTCAAAAAGGGTGCTCTGGTACTGAAATTAGATTTGTAAACATCTATGAAAATATTAGATAGTTATATTGTGAAAGGCACATGCATTTTAATTAACATACATTGCAAGTGGTTGGGCCATGTTTATGAACACTACTTTTATCAGTTTCAAAGGATTATTTTAAAGGGATTTCTGCTACTGAAAGGATTATTTTTGTTTTCTATTCCTAGGTATGCAAGTGGCTATGCAATCTGTCTCAGGACTGCAAAGGAGCTTTGCAGTCACCTCTCCAGTACAGGACCTGGTTATTCCTGGGGGCCCTCTAGAGCAGTATAATACAAACCACAACTGTCAATACATCATTGATAATGCATAGAATCCAAGGGTAAGCCTGAAGGTTTTGTAGCTTGAAGAGCACAATAAATCGGCACTGTCTATGTGCATGAGTGCACCTGGCTTCTCTTAGACACATCTCTGCAAGATTTGCTTGTGAATTGGGGTAATAATAAGAAGGATAGAGCTGACACACAAAACCCACCAGTTCATACATGAGTGTCCAACAGTGCTCTGAAGTTAAAGCAAAATGCTTAATCTGATCAGAAATACCAGCATCATCAAGCTATGAAAATCTGAAGCATAAGTATACTGAGAAATATGACAGCTATAATAAAACTCTTAAGTGGAATATCAGAAAGGAGAAAGATGGAAGCATTCAAATCTTTATACGTTGCTGGCCAAGAATGTTTGCATCATTTTTGAGGGCAGGTCAAGAAGAAATGTATTTGCTGTATTTTAGCCAAGAAAAATATGTCACTTTTGAAACTGAAGAATACATTACTGAAACAGCAAAAATCTCATTTAGACATGATTGAAAAGTATAGAAAATTTGAAAAGTGTCCCTCTTTTAGTTCTGACAAAAAGTCACAACTACAGGTGCTCTCCAAGAATATATCACAGATGCATTTATACACATGTATCGCTCTCCATAGCAGAGAGCTTTTTTTTTTTATTTAGATTAGTTACTGAAGTAACTTACTAAGCACAGTTTGTAATTTGTGCGCTGTTCTTCAGCAGTGACAGTGTTGTTGAAAAGTTGCAAGGGTTAATTCCAGTAGAACACATGCTTGGAGATAATATTTATTGTGCACTTGCCAGTGTTTTATTGTCTAGTCATGTTGGAAAAAACTTATCACTTAGGCAGCCAAGGGAGCTCCTTCATTGCCTCGGAAAAAAAAAAAAAAAAGGCTCATATTTTATAACAAATATTATAATGAGCATTCCATATTTTATCACTGCATTATACACCAGGGAGCATTCTGCTCCAAGCTATCACATCTGTCTCCCATGCTGGATGTCCTTACCCAGCAGGCTGAATTCATCTGCAAGAGCTTTTTCTTTCCACACTGAGCTTTTCAAGTCTTTCTCCAGGAACTTGATGCAACCCATCGTGATATTTTTCTATGTGATAATGTGAGATGGTTAAGAAAGCAGGAAGAGCTAAAATGTTCCTCTGGATGGGAGTACACACTGAAGGGCTCCTGTCCAAATAACAACATCCATTCACAACAAAATCTCTTCATGGATTTCAAAGAACTAATGTGAAACACCAATATTTAGAGATGCCTTTAGTCAACTGAATTATGCTAATTCTATAGTCACAGAAGAACATGCCCAAGTTCATGAGCTCTTGTGAAGTTAAGCGTTTCTTAGTAAGCAGAAGAGAATGACATTGTTTCTCCCAATGTGGCTCCTCTCTCTTGAGGAGAATTGTTATATTCAAACAATAATTTGAAATCTTCTGAGATTCTTCTAAGAATCTGAATTCAAATCTGCAGACTTATTTTATCTTTGTAATGGATTTAAGTTAGTTTCAGAAGTTGGTAATAATTATTTTCCAACTAAAGTGCGAAGCGAGTGTTGATACTTAAGTGTTAATAATGGATGACTGAAAAAAAGCATCTAAAAAAAATTAGGAATAACCGATTTACAAGAAGGTGTGGAACAACTGGCTAGAGTTGTCTTTTTTAAGAGTGAGCCAAATAAAGGGGAACTGGACAAAGACTCCTTTGCCAATATACATAAACTGGGAAATGCAGTGTGTGTTTCATTCTTCATATTTATTACAGAATTGCCTAATAAGTTCAAGAACTCATTAAGCAACTTGCTTTCCCTAGCTTCCTGTTAATCCAAAGTATCATTTTCCATATGAAATCTCTGAATTTGGAAAAAAAATACCCACTATAAGCACTCAAACCTATGCTTAAAATACCAGAAACTATTGAAATAAAATAAAGGGCCAGATGGGATCCACCCGAGGGTACTGAGGGAACTGGCAGAGGAGCTTGCCAAACCACTCTCCATCATTTATCAGCAGTCCTGGTTAACAGGGGAGGTCCCAGATGACTGGAGGCTTGCCAATGTGACGCCCATCTACAAGAAGGGCCGGAAGGAGGATCCGGGGAACTACAGGCCGGTCAGCCTGACCTCAGTGCTGGGGAAAATTATGGAAAGGTTCATCTTGAGGGCACTCACAAGCCACATCCGGGACAACCAGGGGATCAGGCCCAGCCAGCACGGGTTCAGGGAAGGCAGGTCCTGCTTGACCAACCTGATCTCCTTCTATGACCAGGTGCCCTGCCTCGTGGATGAGGAAAAGGCAGTGGATGTACACCAGTACCTGGACTTCAGTAAAGCCTTTGACACTGCATTCTCCTAGAGAAGCTGGCGGCTCATGGCTTAGACAGGTTCACTCTTCGCTGGGTAAGAAACTGGCTGGACGGCCAAGCCCAGAGAGTTGTGGTCAATGGAATTAAATCCAGTTGGAGACCGGTCACGAGCGGTGTTCCCCAGGGCTCAGTTTTGGGGCCAGTGTTGTTCAATATCTTTATCAATGACCTAGATGAGGGGATCGAGTGCTCCCTCAGTAAGTTTGCAGACGACACCAAGCTGGGCGGGAGTGTTGATCTGCTGGAGGGTAGGAAGGCTCTGCAGAGGGACCTGGACAGGCTGGATCGATGGGCCGAGGCCAACTGCATGAGGTTCAACAAGGCCAAGTGCCGGGTCCTGCACTTCGGCCACAACAACCCCAGGCAACGCTACAGGCTTGGGGAAGAGTGGCTGGAAAGCTGCCCAGAGGAGAAGGACCTGGGGGTGCTGGTTGACAGCCGGCTGAACATGAGCCGGCAGTGTGCCCAGGTGGCCAAGAAGGCCAACGGCATCCTGGCCTGTATCAGGAATAGTGTGGCCAGCAGGAGCAGGGAGGTGATCGTGCCCCTGTACTCGGCGCTGGTGAGGCCGCACCTTGAGTACTGTGTTCAGTTTTGGGCCCCTCACTACAAGAAGGACATTGAGGTGCTGGAGCGTGTCCAGAGAAGGGCAACGAAGCTAGTGAAGGGCCTGGAGCACAAGTCTGATGAGGAGCGGCTGAGGGAACTGGGGGTGTTTAGCCTGGAGAAGAGGAGGCTGAGGGGAGACCTCATCGCGCTCTACAACTACCTGAAGGGAGGTTGTAGTGAGGTGGGGGTTGGTCTCTTCTGCCAAGTAACTAGTGATAGGATGAGAGGAAACGGCCTCAAGTTGTGCCAAGGGAGGTTTAGACTGGACATTAGGAGAAATTTCTTTACTGAAAGAGTGGTCAGGCCTTGGACCATGCTGCCCAGGGCAGTGGTTGAGTCCCCATCCCTGGAAGTATTTAAAAGACGTGTAGATGAGGTGCTTAGGGACATGGTTTAGTGGGCATGGGGGCGTTGGGTTGACGGTTAGACTTGATGATCTTAGAGGTCTTTTCCAACCTTAATGATTCTATGATTCTATGATTCTATGAAAATTCCAATCTGGAGAAAAAAATCTATCTAGGAGTGTAAAATAACTAAGCTTAATGAAAACCATGATACAAAACTTATATTCTTTCAGTCACTACTCATATAGCTTGCAATCCCCCAGAAATATAGTTTACAGTCTTTGTACAGTCACTGGAGCCTCCTTCTCAGACAGGTACTATAGTAGACACCTATTTAGTGTACAATGAATCTCAGCAACTCACAGAGTTCAGGTGGGGCCTGAATGTTGCTGAACTGGAATCTGGGACAATTCACAGCAATAATGAATGTTATATTAAAGGAAATATGTCCATGCATTCATGATTTGGCAGTTCATACTTTTGATTAATTTATTGCATTATAACCTCATTCCTTTATTAGCACCAGGAAAGTAAGAAATTCAAAATTTATTGAAAGGTGCTCTATTCTGACTGCTCCATAGAGATTGGACGTTGTTAGATGTCTTACATGTTTCTACCAAAAGCAAATTGAAATTAAGAGCAAATTTTATTCCTTTATTAGAAGCAATTATCTTCTCACAATAACCACATCAACCACAAATTCAGTGCTGCAGCCTCTTTCAGGTATGTGACTTAGTATGATTTAGTGAACTCAGTCAATCAGGAAATAAACATAGTTTCACATAGAAGAAGTGAAAATTTATTACAGCTTTTTAGTTCAGCAACACAGATTGTTAAATCTACTTGTCACAGCCAGAATGCAAGTCACCAAGATTACTCCAAGTAAACATCTGGTAGATAGTTTTTTTCTTAGTATATAGACATTTTCTTATTTATCTATTAATCTCTCTGCACCACCCCACCACCACCCCAATCTTCTTTAAGCACCTTTGAGGAAAAAGTATTGTGACATTTTCTGTCATTTTTGCCCAAGCATATTGGACATCCAGTTTTGCTCACAACCAGTTCTGGGAGACATTTGTAGATGCTCTTACGAAGTGAGCTGTAAAGTCAAAGACATAACTTCCATACTTAGGGTTCCAGCATGGCATACCAGGAGAAAAGCAATCAACAAGAGGCCTTAAATTTTATGCATGTGATTGGGAAGAAATCCATGTACAATAAAAGTTGATGGAGATTACTCACCTCCACTAATCCTAAGGAAGAGATGAACAGGAAGGCTGCCCAGTCAAGGTAAAATTGTAATTTTAGGAAGCCATATTAAACAGCAAGAATGTAACTATAACTGGCAGCCTTTGTACTTTACCAGGTCTAATAAAATGCATTTACCATCTCCATCCATATATATATAATGTATGAATTAATTACATATTAAAATATTTTATTTTAGGATATGTATCTGTAAGTAAATGTAAAGGTTCAAATTCACAGATAACTTTCTCAGAGGAGTCCCATTCTGCAGGACATTGCACAAACTTCTAACAAGAGACTGACCATGCCACAGGGAGCTTAGATATCAAACAAACAAGGTAGACTGTATTAGGGTAAACAGTGACAGAGTTTAAAGTTTAAAAGTTTTAAGACACAGTGATTTCCCTCTTATCTTTCAATATAGCTGTGGGTCTAAGAATAACACCCAGGACATCTGAAAGGCCATATTTCAACAGCTGCTGTTCAATAGCTTTAAAAACATCTACCCCAGTACTCAAGATCTTCCTTCCCCATTTTGCTTCTGCTATGGTATTCAGTGTTTAATACAGAGGAAAAGATTAAGAGCTTTCCTAGTGTTACCAGGGTGGCTTTTTGTCTGGATTGGTTTAATTTATTTAAATGATGCTTACAGTACAAAAAAAAAAACATTTAGCCTGAAAACAAGAATCTTAGATAATATTTGTACAGGAGATTTAAGCTGACAGACTGAAACAACAAGCTTTGCTATCTAATGTCCTTCTATTTATCTAGTCTTTAATAGAACATACAAAGGCATTATTGCAACCCAAATGAAAAACTTGTGGAGTCACCATGAGTTCTCAGTAATGGGTAGAGTATTATTGCTTTGTTGAAGCTCCCAGACAGGGTCAAAATTCAATATAAAAACTAAAGTGAAAATCAGTCTTTTTTTTCTCTCTCTAAGCAACAGAGCAGAGGAAAACCATGCTAGCTAGAAATCTCAGCACTTTTTGCTCTCCATTCAGTTAAGTCTTCAGTCACCTTAGGACCTATGACCAAACTTGAAATCCAAAACAGCAATTAAAGCAACAATTTTCCATATTTAAAGAGGGCAATAGATAACTTTGTCAGCAGGCAGTAGTAAAGTATGTTTAGAAGCTGTTCCATAAACACAAAATTATCTAACTGGCATAAGGGCCTCATTTATCTCATGTATATGGGATATACCTCATTTAAGCATGTATTTGCTTAAAACGTGACCTTTGCTTTTACTAGAAAGCACAAAAGATATTACAGGCAATCTTCAACTGAGCATCAAGATCTCTTCAATTTCTTATCTTCATATTTATCTTTTATGGAATTTAGTCTGAAATTATAATTTTTTTTCTTGTTTTTAATTTGAAAAAGCAAGTAATTCTGCCTGCTTTTCATAATTGGATTATTTTAGCTATGCCATCTGAGAGATTTTATTTTCCAGAGAGTGAGTGTTTAATTTACCTGTAGCACAATTTAATTTCTTATAAATCCTTGAGGATCTAGTACTTTTATGAATCTTATCTAAAGAAGATACATCAATCAGTATGGCATCACCAACTAGACTATGATACTTTCAAAAGATTATTAGCGGTCAGGGAAATCAAATGCTCTCTAACTATCTCTTTGAGGGCATCCCATCTTCTATTAGGAATATCATTAGGTTTATTAAATGGCTTCTCCAAACTTTTGACGTGAAGAATGTCCTTCATTAAGAAAGGGTGAGAGTGTCCTTTATCAGAGGAAGCATAGTCTTGCAGATTATATGATAAAAATTGCATGTGATCTGACCATGTTGAATGATCAAAATTTTCCTTGGTTTAAAGATGTGACTTTTTTTATAACTAAGAAATATTCTGTTCATAGGTAAACATTAGGAATTTAATTCAGTGATGTTGCAATGGAGTTACGTTAGCATAAAACCAACATACAGAAATGGTGTCTCTACTCCCAGGAAGTATGGCATATGGTAAACAAAATATTCCTTTAAGAAAATATGCATGAAATTTCAGTAAAGCTGAGAATTGACCAGCAATGTTTCATATTGAAGAGACAACTACAACTTCTAAGAAGGTTTATACAAAACTGGTTTTTCAAACTCTGGAAGAAAATCTGTTTCTGAATTATTACCTAGTAAATTCCCTGTTTGTTCAATGTTTTCTTAACATAAAATTTATAATCATTTTGGAGAGTTCCTGGTCAGCATGTCAAAATGCTTTATAGTCTCTCATTCAAAATTATTTGCTCTGCATCATACAGAAAGGTCCCGCTCAGGCAGCAGGGATTAAACTGTTTCCAAACTCAAGACAAGCACTTGTGTTATCAAACTAGGACCCTGACCCTCAAAATCAGGTTTCTCCAGGGACATTTATCTCAGTAACTTTAGCAACTGGAAATGCAGATATCTACATTTGAGCTAGTCACTCTGGGTTCCTCCAAGAGAGGAGGAGAATCAAAATGCCTTAAAACCATGATTCATTTGAACCATTTTACACATTTCTGTTTGGATAAGTGAAAACACATCCTGCAAGAGCTCATTTTTTCTCCATTGACTGTAAAGTAGTTCTACCAATTTCAGTTCTTGCAAGCTGAATAAACATCTAACAACGGATGCCTACATTTTCCCATAGGATTTACAGAGAGCATTAACCTTTTTTCATTCTCATACAGTGTTTGTTTGGTAGTCGGGCAGGTTTGAAACACCATTTGCATAAATTCATATCTCACATTCTCACTTGCACACTTGTAATTTGCAGAAATGTGTTAGGAAATTCTCAACAGACAAATCCAGGCAAAGACTTGATGGACATCCCTGTTCAAATTCAAAAACCAGTATTGCTACATCAGACACAGTCTTTACATTTCCAATAATGTCACAGGAAGGAGGAAAGGAACAGCAGGAAGCCAAATCCAAATTCCTTGCATATCTTAATGTAGTTAACTAATTAACCTGAATATTTAAGTCATTTTCCATGTAAATATGGATATTAATTAAGTAGGTACAACAGAAGTAATGCAGGAAACAGAGGTAGATCTAAGCCTTAATTGTTTGGCCCTGTCAAAAATACAGAATCTTTTACAAGATGGCATAAAATCAGGTCAGTATTAGATGGGCCATGGGTTTTCTCACAGGGACCAGGTAGTCATAAAGATAGATGCTTTTTCCCTGAATTAAGCAGTCTTTTCATTTCACCCAGAATATCCCCCATCTTTTAAATGAATTAATTGTCATTAACTTTGATTTCTGCATGCTAAAGTTTTTGTTTTAATTTTGCTTCTCTCTGGAACACAAAATGTTCTATTCTTCCACTAGTTAACAAGAATTGCCTTTGAAACAATTGCACAAAAAAGCCAGGCTATTGAAAAGAAGCATCTTAAATGCAAAAGTTCTGCAAAGAAGGCTCTCTGATAATGAAAACAAGCACTGCAAGCGATTAAAAGCTGAAAGCATCTGGGAAAAAACAAATTAACTGAGCTTCTGGAGTGAACAGACGTGATCTTTAGAGTTTAGAAATATGATTTCCCCCTTCTCATTCCCTAATGAAACACAGAGGCAGGACACTATAGCCTACTTTATTTTTCACATCTTTTGTTCTGAGGTACAGTTGCTTCTTTCTGGGGTTTATATTGAAGATATCCAAGGCCTTATCCAGCAAAAAATACACTGTTCTGAATACCCTTGACATGGTAAGGACTAAAACCCAAGAGAAAATAATTCATTTTGTTCAATCATTATGATTGATGAAAAATAAAATATAACGATTAGAGAGAGAATGTACAAAAGTGGAGAATGACATTAGCTCAGTGGAAATATTTTCACTGGCTACTCAGCTACAATATTTTCTTCAAACAATTTCATCAAAAGAAGGGCTTTAACCAGCTCATCTTCTGTGAGCCTTATAGCAAATTCTGATCTGAAACCAAGGAGAAAAAGGGATGGAACTTCTTAGCCTGCAGGTAGAGATTGTTTATATTATTGCCTTTATTATTGCCTTCAGTTAAGCTTGAGCAATTCACTATGTAGTACAAGCTCAGACCAAAAGGTCATGTTAACCCCCAGATCTTACTAGCCTATATTTGCAAAGAGAGAAAAGTGAACATTCAGGAAGTGAAAAGTTCTAAAAATTAAGCTAGGTCAAGGTTATATGTCCAATAAAGTGTACTTTGAAATAAGTTTATATTTTATTATTCTCAGCCTACTAATATATATTATAGCAGCTGTGCTAAAAAGGACCTGGAAGTCCTGGAGCAGAGAAGGTTAATCATGAACCAACCCTGTGCCCTGGCAGTGATGATGGCCAACAGTATCCTGTGCTGTAGGAGCAGGAACAATCTCCTGTAGGGCCAGGAGATTGAGTAAAGTCACCATCCCCTTTTACTCAGCACTTGTTAGACCACAATGAGATATTGCATCCAGCTTTGGGACTGCACTACAAAAAGGATGGTGATAAACAACAAGAAGACTGTGGGGAACTGGAGCACTTGCAACTGTGAGGAGAAGGACCTGGGCTCATCGAACTAGGAGGCACCTAATGGCAGCCCCCCAATACCTATGGGTAGGTTATCAAGGAAACAGGTCCAGGATCTTCGCCAGGGTGTATAGTGGGAGGATAGGAAACAATGTGCATAATTTGAAAAAATGGAGGTTCAGGCTGCACAGGAGGACAATTTTTCACTCTGAGAACTGTCAGGTATCGGAACAGGTTGCCCAGAGTTGTGTGATTTCCATCATTGGAGATTTTCAAGACCAAACTGCATAAACCCCTGAGCTACCTGGTCTGATCTTACCTCTGACCCTGCTTGGAAAAAGAGATTGGACTACAGATCTCCTGAGCCCCCTTCCCATATGAGTTTTCGTGTGATCCTATGACCCTAGAAGAAAAAGCAAGATTTAGGATTGAGTTCTGAATGTGAGGTTCAAGCAAAGAGAATTTCTCCCTCAATTTGTTCTTTATTATGTTTGTGGAAATAGGTCTTATTTTACATTCACTCTGAGTAGCAACATTGCATCAAAGAAATGCTTTTGTGACATTCACTCCTTAGCAGAAACAGCCTTCAAGATGTTGAAGTAGTAGATGTAGTTAATCATCAATACCAAGAATAAGAATGAAAATATTTAAATATTAAGCTCTAGAATAAACTTTATACCTGGGATCATCTTTATATTAGTGCCGTAGCACTTGCTTGTAAACATGGTAATTTATGACCCGTGATTTTCTCTGTGAACTGTCCTGGCCACAATATATAATGTTTGCCTTCTAGGGTAGGATCAGCTTACCAAATGTAAATGTCTACCAGTGAGATAATCATCCCGGGCTGCTTTCTCATTGAAGAGAAACTGGCAATTCTAGCTTCACATTCCATGTCTGAAATAAATCAAGACCTTCACGCTCTGAAAGTGCTAACTATTCTTTCTTATTGACTATAAAGGGAATTTCTCTGAACTTTGGTGACATAAGTCTTCTTTGTGTCCCCTCTCCAGTTGCTGGCACTTAGATGTCCATCTACACATGTGCACTACGTAGGTAATCCCTTACCCAGAAAAAGAGTTAGAAATGGATTTTAATGATAAGACAGGACAGACTATACTCACAGGCACAAGGCATGGCCAAATGCACACGCTGACCACTCCTGTTTAAGTGCAACCCTCCCCTTTTATTCCCTTACCTGTTTTCCCACGCTTATTCCTCCCCCAACCACCTTGATCCCTCCCTTTTGCCACCTTTGCTTCATTCCCCAAACATCTCATAGTTAAGTGTGTAATCCTGAAGTACTTTTCCCAGCACCAGACAACGTCTCCATCCCCATAAGCAGTGACTCCCCAAGCCTGTAATGCTCTCCCATTGACCTACAGTGCTGGCTGTCACCCCTGGCCCATGGGGCTGAAGCTCCCCTGGGACAGCCCGGGGAGGGGCTGTGTCTCTGAAGGGGTAATTTGGACTCCCCCACCTGCCCTTGTGCCTCTATGCTCCTTCATGTGTGTGGAGATGGGCCTTTTATCTTGTAACCTAACAATACATATTTGCAAGGGTGAGAACTAGAAGTGCACAGTTTACCATCCAAATTTTGCAGGATTTTCCAAAACTTCACTAAAATCTAAGGGCTGAATCCCAAGATAATACAAATCAGAGCAGCTCTCATCTGGCCTTTAATGATTTCAGTGTATCATCACTTTAAGTGTGCCTTTTCTTCAGCTTTACCACACTATGAAACTTTCATTTTATATTCCATTTTTCAGGCATTAGACATGGCTACATGGCAATATTGTCAATATATATAAAACTAAAAGTTTTCTTTTCAACTCAAAAGTTATTTCTTTTCAACTCACTTGTTAAAAACTTTCTGGAATACTGCATGGCAGAACAGCTACATGAATATCAGGTTAGATACGTTATGTTGGCATGTGGCATCCATAAAGTCTTCACAAGTTTTTAAGTATTTTTCCCCAATATACTCTTTTGTTTCAGTTTCCCATAAGGTCATAATAAACAAAAAGAGAAAAAGACATGCTCTTTATGAAAAGACAATAACATGTGTCTGGGAGGCTTTAAAGTTTACTATTTTTTGGCAGTCTTTCTTTTCTTTTCTTTTTTTCCTTCCATTTACAGCCATTTAATACATCACTTCTGAAGATGATATTTCTTTTTTCCCCACCAAACAAAATCAGAAAACTGCAAGCACCTAGATCATAAATTTATTTTTCTCTTCATCTTGAACTCCACTTGAAACTTTCATGTCTGACAGTTGCGTCTCCCTCATTACCAATGATTTTGTGGTACTGCTTTACAGCTGACTTTGTTCTGACACGTAAGATCAGAAAAGCCTGAGCCTAAATGCCTAAGTCATAAATTTTAACTGTCCTTCAGTTTAAATGCTTCCTGAAGACTGTTCTCCATTCGGTGATTTGTAGATGCTGTTTTTTTTTCCCCACTGTTATTACATTGCCCTCTAGAAATGCTGACAAAGATTGGCTGCATGAGTTCACCCTGTGTCAGCCTTTCATACTCTTCCAAGTTGAAATGTTTCTATTGTCATTACCAAGAAAGATTCAACATATGTAGATGCATATTCTACGCACTATTATGCTTCCAGCAGCCAAATCACTTCTTTTGTCATGCTGTCAGCTTTCTCAAGGCCACTAGGAAGCGCCAGTCTTTGCACGTAAGACCCAATTCACTGTGTGTGACATAGAGGCTGTAGGAAATGCAGTTACTGGGGTGTCGGTAGGCAGCTGTTGACCTCTAGACACTGCACGGAGCAGGGAGAAGGGATCCCAAAACCCTGGAGTGTTCATGGTTTCTGAGAATCTATTCGTCACATTTTATAAAATGTGGGTGTTGACGAGTGTGCTGTGTAAATTCCCCATTTTTTCAGTTGGTAAGATGCTTTCATGCTACATGTGAGGCATGACTGCAAAAAACCACCCCAATGAAACAGGCTTTCAAAGTTTCTGATCACATCAATGACATCTTCTTCTCAGATTTGTCTAGGATCATGCTCTAAAACACATGCTAAGCTATGCATCGAGAGGAAGAGGAGAGGCAAAAAAGACAGTCTGAACCTCTCCTTCTGCCCAAACCGTGCAAACTGTACGAACAGGGCATGGGGCTACCATGGTGAACCTGTGCAGAAGATGGATCTAGGGCAAAAGGCAGCTGCTTCTGACTGAGTAGACTCATGGCAGGAACCTACTGTGCTATGGGTCAATGCTTACCATCACTGTCCTTCTGGGAGGAAATCGGGGTTAGTCCAGGGTTAGACCTCCGTGGAGCTTCCTTAACTCACTGACATATGCCACCTCTGATGGGAGGTGCAGTCTACAGCGTTCTTGATTCTGCTGTGGGATTAACAGGGCAATAATAACTTAAATATGGAACAAAATAAATGCAACAATCACAGATTCCTCTTTCAGGTGGTAAGGTAGGGACAAGAGGAGACAGCCAGAGACATGTACGGGAATGATGGGGGTAATGGGGATATTTGAGAGAGGGGTCTTTAGACAATGAAAATATTCATGAAAAAAATTAGGAGCAAGAATAGTAAAGATCAACAGTATGGACAGCAAAGATTAAGGGACATGTGAGAGAATCAGAGATGCGGTGCAAGGAGATCAACAGGAGTCCTTAACTTGGTAAAAAAAATAATAGAAAGGGGAGACAAGGAGGGGCAAGTAAAGAGAAATGATGACTGAAGCCATAGCTCAGGTATAGTAACACTTATCTGCCTTCGTGAAATATGTTTTGCAGACTAGGGAAATGGAGGTTATGGAATGCAGAAATGGTCTCCCAGCTGACTAGTAGGAGTAGTGTTAATATGAGTATTATAACTATTTGTGATGTGGTAACAGGCATGAGCACCACTGAGAAACAGTGACTATCTGCTGCTATGAATAATGCAGATAAAGTAACAAAACAGGCACTACTGCCATAGATAGCTCCTGGCTGGCCCAGATACAGTAGGCATCAAGATAACATAACAAATAAAACTAGGAAAATTGAACAGGAAAGCAGCAGTCACAGCTACTTACGGCTCCAGTGACTCAGAAGCAAATTCTGCTCACTCTAGAAATCTTTCACAAGGAGGTGTATAAATGGACATTGTGTTTCCTTATCCTTGTAACTTCGCAAAGAGTATCATCCTACTGGGCTAGGTCTCCATCTCCTACTCTTCTCAGACCTGCAGACCATCTGCAAATTAATGACAACGTTTCTATTTAACCTATTAATAATTTCTTACCCATAACCAAAAAGAGCAAGAACTTCTGACAACCCTGTAACAACCCAGCTGACTTCCCAAGCAGGTTCTGCCCTGACATGGATTGCGCTACCCGTTCAAGTTCTCATGGTGCTACAAGCTACATGAAATCAATTTCCTGCAACAGGAAAGATGAAAAAAAATAAGTGTTACTTATACTCCTGCAGGAATAGAAATGAATGACATATTAGGCATTTTCAGCCCTATGCAAAAACTTCTGGGTTTGCATATATCCGAAGTTGAAAAATATTTATTTGCATAAGCCCAGTTCATGTAGAAATAGTATAAAATATTGACAAGTTTTATAGCATTCTACTTTTAATTTAAGAAAAAGGCTCCCCCACCCCCATTGTAGTAATTGAGATCATAGAGGAAAAATATTATCCCCTTTGGACACCACAAAGAAAGTCCCTCTACTCACCCACATGTTATTAGCCATTAAAAGTAATAAACTAAAATCAGAGCAGTACTTTACAAGAGGGAGATACTGCTTCCGTTGTCACCTAATGTACCATTTAAACCAACTAATTCTTACCACCGCTTATCATATTGCCTCTGAACAAACGATCCTCGTGCCTGAATTTACAACCAGGCACATTAGCCTTAGACCTCATCTTACCTCAGAGAACCTTCTTAATTTCCTCTAAAAAGCACAGAAACCTTTCAAGGACACTTGGGCTTATAATGTCACTTTCCATTGTAAAGCTAACTGCATGAAAACTGTTTTTACTAGGGAGAATTAGATGCCTTTTTGACTTTTTGCAATTATTTGGTATCATGCAAAGCTCATGGAGATCAATGGCTTTTCTTTAGAAAAGCACATTAAGGCAGATTCTCATCTGAATCTGAAACAACTAACTGCCTGGTTTACATATTCAGAAACACAAGTCTTCAGTTTCCTGAGACCTGAAGCTCTGCTTTCAGGTGAGCTTCTTTGGTATCGTACAGTGTCCTGTTCTTATACAAAACTTACACAGGTCTATTTTTCTTATTGTCAATTAAAGCAATCTGGTAGGTTTTCAGGATATGTTGTGATATAAATAGACATACCAGTTAGGGATGAAGCCCTGTGACAGAAACGGTCCTGTGGTGAATCAAAAGGTATATATTTCATGTGGATTAATGTGACACACTTGCAAAGTGACAGATTAGGACCTTGTGATGCAGAAGGTTAACTTTTCCTGGTGAAAAGTTCTATACGAAAAGCTGGTGTAAGACAGGATGTGGGTAGTTCTTTGAAAGAAGGGGTTGGATATAAGCAGGTTTAACTAAAAAAAAATTAAGATATGAGCTTTCATCTATCTCCTAATATTCGGATCTGAGATTAGGTGCCTAAGTTAGTATCATGCATGTCCCAAGCTCCTTCTAGAGACAAGGGGAAGAGACAGGCACCTCCAAGACTGATTCAATCCACTGCTCTTTGCAGCTCTGGATAAGTAAAGTCTCGGGTCTCAGCTAGCATTACAGGAACAATGTTTTTGTGTTTGGAGAATCTTCCTGTGCTGTTGCTGAAAGAAGACAAAAACCAGATGGTGGCAAAGGATCACATTCCCTGAGTTAAGTAGAGAACGTGCAGTGCACTCCTGGCAGCTTGGATTATTACTCCAGAAATCTGACATTTCACCTTATCTGATATCTCTTTTAAACAGATGTCTAAGAGCGGAAAATCCTCTAGTTTCCCTATTCCTATATCACCTTCTCCTGACTTCGGTGTCTCAATTAAATGTCTAGTACAGTAAGTGTTATCCAAGAGGCGGAAAGCATGAGATGTGTTCTTCATTAAACCAAGTACAAACCTAACTTTGTTTCCAAAGGCAGAAATTCAGTACTATCAAAACACCGTTGTGTTTAGGTTTTCAAGTACAGTGGTACTTAATACTCGCCTTTGTGAAGTTGTATCTACATAATATAGGGTTTCCTAATTACCTCCCTAACTCAAGAGGTAGGTGCAAGGAGGGACTGAGGCACTCTGTCAAAACCACAGGGGCCAAACAGAGCATCACAGTAAAATGTAGGCAGTGGTATTTGTTCCTATACATTCACTTCCCCTAATTTAACTTCAGTTGTAGGGTATATTGACACCTTTCAAAAATTCAGCTAACTAGGACTTGCCCTACATTCCAGTGTGTGCTTTGGAAATATACACTGAAGTATGAAGTTGCCATCCTCCATACAAAATAAATAATCATCTGATTCATCCATTGAAACAGTTCCCTATTTAGAAGAAAGCTCTAAGGTCAAGTACTGATGTCTTTCATCAAAGCAAATTCCCATGGAAGTCAAGGGAACTTCTGCCAGATGAAGGACTAAATAAAAAACTTCGGTTCCGACCCCTACCGCGCATAACTTGTGATTTATGCACTGTTTTTACCAAACGTTGCACTTCATGGATTCTTTGATTCAATGCTGCATGCCATCTTATTCCAGTTATTTTAAGAAGCGATCTGTGTAATGTTAGCATGATGAACCTAAATTGCAAAAAACACTGGCTGTCTGCCAGGAATTTGAAGAGGGAGACACTCATTTTCAGAAGTGCTTGACAGCAACTAGATTTTTTTTAAGTATCCCTGAAGGGCCATGTGTGCCTTGGCTTAAAGACTGGGAAAGAGTGAAGTGAGGCTAAAAGGCAAAAAGTTCACGCTCATCAGAATATGCTTTACATGAGAAAAATGTCCAAAGGTCTCAAGGTGACTTAGGACATGTCTGAGAATTGTCTCCTTACGTCTTAGACATCTGCTGTTTTAATCGGATCTCTGGGCTTCTCAGAAGGGTTCAGTTCAGCAGAAATAAAATGAATCTACAAAGAAATATATCCAGTTACTTGAAAGGAATTTTTAACTAGTCCTCTGTTTTCATCAGCCCACATTTAGAAAGTCATCAAAAGTCACATCTTGTGTATTTTCATTTTTGTATGATACACCTCAGCCTGGTTGGCCGGGGCCTGAGTATCCATCCCCAGGTCTCCTTGGAAATCCTATGCCTCACTGGGGAGCAGGGTATCTCACTGTTTTTCATTTCATCACTTTGGAAGAATTTTTCTTGCTAGGAACATTACTCTGTATCTTCCCACTTCTAAATATCTTGTTCTTTCCTCTGAAGGATCTAGTACTGCATGTAGTATTGGCTAATTTGGAGAAAGGTTGCTAGAGTTGGTCAGATCCAGTCCTTCAGTTTCTGTGATCCTACCAAAGAAATAAGGATATATTTGAAAATCTGGCACCTGGGTTCATCTCATTTCAGACTCTGTCATTTTTAGCTGAAGATGAATATTACAAGAGCACTTCTCTCACTAGTGGTCATCAAGGAGATTTCAGACTATGACATGCAACTTCACTTTTTTGTTGGTTTGTTGTTTGGAGTTTTTTTTAAAAGTTAACATTTAGGAAAGTTTGGCATTCATAGGGTCTGATTTTTACAAAAAAAAAATGAAAAAATCGAAATGTTGTATTAGGACCTCAAGTTCCTCTTTTGAATATTTAAGAATGCTGAAAAAAGTGCTCTTTTGAAAATCTTGTGATGTACTGTCTGTATAAAAAAAAATTATATAATGCATGCAAGCATATATTTCCTTTGATTCTTTTTAGACCTAAAAAGGGAACATCTTATATAACATATATATCTGCAGAAGTAGATTATCCTCATTTTTTGTTCTCATAGGTTCTTTGGAGGAGAGCTCCCTTTCCATCATAATTAACTACTGAGAAGTGGAACACTAGATGATTAAAAACATTACTGTCTTTTTTATAAAATTATTCTACCCAGAGGCTAAACAGAATATGATCTGTATACACAGATTTTTCTGCAGATCATGTTTAGCTATGTATGTATAGATTCCATGTGATTGATCTATCCAGGAAGAACATTCTTATCAGAGGTATGCTGCAAAGGACAAACTCAGACTTAAATATGTGTCAAGCCTGAATCTTCTTATTCATTTTCTAATTTGTCCTGCTATTCTATAGCTTAGAATATTTTAAAATTTAAATCTCCTCACTACCTCCTCTAGATTATTAAAAGTTGATGTCAATCTAGTGTACTTTCTTAATAAAAAATCAAGTGCATGCAGCAATAGCTTGTCTTCTTTTTTAAAATAGGACAAAACCAGTTGATGTAAACTACATAAACTATTTAATTCTTCAAAATTAGACATTCTTGTAAGGATTCCTAGACAGCTAATGACAGTGATCTTTAGTCTTATTTTGATAAAGGAAATCTCTTGCTTCATAGCAAATTAAGTAACTTAGGTTTTTTTATTATTTTCTGCTGCATTATTAATGGTTTGTACTGAGTTAGCACTTAGAAGATTCAGTCAGAGACTTAGACTTGTTTTGCTAGATATGTTACAAAAAAGAGAATGAAAGATAGCTTGTATCCACAACAGCTTGTGGTACAAGAAAAAGCATTGTTCTCATATGTTTTCATGTTCTTACTGTTCCATGTGCAATTTACTTCTCATGTAAGCGGGTATTTTTGTTCAGCAATTTATTGAAGGAAAATTGATTGCTAATTGGAAAAACTGGGAAAACAAAAATATTGAATTTGTTTCCAGTTAGGGTAATTTTAGACAGACATGGATTCCATATTTTGCTGAACTCCAAATACAGATAAAATATTATGTTACCAAAAATAATGAACACGTATGGCAGCTCAGCACCACCCTTACTCCCCCTTCAGTGGGATGGGGGAGAGAATTGGGAAAAAAAATAAAAAGCTAAAACTCATGTGTTGAGATAAATGTAATTTAATAGGACAGAAAAGAAAGGGAAAATAATAATAATAATGGTAAAAGAATATACAAAACAAGTGATGCACAATGCAATTGCCCACCACCCGCTGACCAATGCCCAGCCAGTTCCTGAACAGCGGACCCCCGGCCAGATTTTCCCCTAGTTTATATACTGAGCATGACATCATATGGTATGGAATATCCCTTTGGTCAGTTGGGGTCAGCTGTCCTGGCTGTGTCCCCTCCCAGCTCCTTGTGCCCCCCCAGCCTCCTCGCTGGTGGAGTGGGGTGAGGAGCAGAAAAGTCCTTGACTGTGTGTCAGCACTGCTCAGCAGTGACGAGAACATCCGGGTGTTACCAACACTATATTCATCCTAAATCCAAAATACAGCACTATACCAACTACTAGAAAGAAAATTAACTCTATCCCAGATGAAACCAGGACAGTAACAAACAACTTATTATTAATATTTACTATTTTTGAAGGCTAAAATCAACTCCATCTTATTAAAAAATGTTAATATTTGTTTAGGTAATATTTTGATAGCATTTTTATTTCTTTTAAAATACCATAAAATTACAAAAACTAAAACATTTTGTAAAACAAAAAACCCACATATAACATTCTTTCTAGAACATTATAATAAGATTTTTGTCACCAATCATATGAAAAGGTATCAACCAGTTCTAACAGGCAAGATTATTATGTGTTAAAATAATGAATTGGAAGAGAGAGTGACCTGAAATATAAGACAACCAACAGAATCTGGATTCACATCTGGCTCTTTTATTTAGCTGGGCAACCTTGAGTAAGACAGTTCTCCCACCTTTCTCTACCTGCAAAGAAGGGATAGTGATGCTGACCTTCATTTTAAAGTGCCTTTCAATTTACAGACAAAACATGCTGTAAGAAGTCTAAAGTTTGGAGGTGTCCCTTTTCGGGTCAAATTCTAACAACAATGGAAACACAGGACTTCCCTGAGGTCATTAATGTTAATTTGTAGAGCTATTTGTAGAATATGGATGAGAGATATCAGAATCTGCCCCATACTAAGCAATAAATTGCATAAACATAATACCGCTTTCCTACGATTGGTGTAAATGTTATTTTAAGAGCAATATATACAATGCTCCTTTAGAGCTTTGAGAAAAGACTTCATTGAAAATTCTTCTCCATTTACCACTGAGAATTTTATCCAGTCTTATCTGTTACATCTTCATGAGAAGATTTAAATAAAATGGCTGACTAGAGTAACGAATTTCTCTGAATACATTGACATTTCATAAATGTGGCCTATGCTAAAGTCAAGACAGTGGCTGGAGAACTGAGATGACATTAGCAATTGTAGTCTTTGTTCTATAAGAGACAGAAAACATGTTAAAAAAATGCTTTTAACTAGCACCAGTTAAATACCAACTTTTTTAAAGCTTGCTGACATTAAACAAAAAATTATGTTTGGTCATCTTCTAGGGCAAATGAAAAATAAAATCATTTCCCACTGTGATCCAGTAAGGGAGATGAAGCGTGGGGAAAACCTACCAGATCTGCAGGAGGTCTTTGAACAAGCAATTATAAAAAATGCAGTAAACTCCCGGTAGTTCTGGAAGGAGAAGACATATTTAAAGCAGCAGATGAGTAATCAGCTACACTTCTCTTGGAAAACCATTCCAATGGCTTTTAAAACCATGGCCAACAAACAAGAAAACAGAAGGACGATACTGAGCATACCCTAGGAGCTTAATTAATGTAAGTCATGAAGAATGGGAAAAAACTGCTCTTTTCAGAAAAAAAAACTGTGCCAGGTTTTGCGAGTGGACGACTTGAGAGTCTGAGATGCTAATACTACTATTACAAGCAGCTAATCAGTTACTGCCATCTACAGAGCTAATCTCACAGATCCACATTGCTGAGGAAGTTTAATGTATATAGTGTCACAGGGGTACTCTGCAGGTCAAATCTTGTTCCCTCTAATACCAGAGGGAATCTTACCACTGACTTTAACAAATGCAGGAACATTCTGCCAAATTTATGACCCATTAGTTTGGCCCTGCACAGGAGAGTTAACCTGCCATATTGTTATTATTCCTGTGCAGAGATCATTGAAGAAAGCTAAAAAATACTTTTTACATTTATATAAATATTTGTTTTAATTTGATAAAGGGCTAGCTGAAGTTGAAAGAACTTTTTTTCCCCCACAGTTTTTTTCAGTCTTTTAACATTCTTATTTAAATAGAAAATACTCTAGGAATCACACTTGCAAATAACATCTTCCAAAAATATCCACACGCCAACAGTGAAGTCTGCTTGAATTTTCAGAGAGCCTGAAACAACAGCTCTGTTGATTAGATGTTAGTGTCAGTAGTAGTGGCAATAACATCAACATCATTGTTACAGCTCATTACAGCATGGAAGAAAGGACTAAGAAGATTTAAATTGGCATTTTGAGTATTTTAGGGAAAATTGTTTGGGGAGGGGAAAAGAATATCTTTCTCACAGATGGTGTAGAAATAAAATTGGGTAATAACACCCCTGAAGACTGGAGGATTGAAAACAGAGAGATGGCATAATCATTTTCATTTTCCTCAAAGAAGAATATTCAAATTTTTGTTAAAGGGATTCTAATCAGTATTAAATGTTTACAATATATTTCCCCACATGCTTGTAGTGTATTGAAATACATGGCACAGAAATGTAACCATGTTTGGAGAGGAGCTGTCTGGGTACAGCTACACCCTACAATGGAATTTTCTTCTGGGAACTGGACGTGAAGAATTTATTTTCTGCCAACTACGGCCTCTGACTACGGCACAGTTGGGAAATGTGCCATATAACTTCCAAAGCAGATATTTGATTAGGACACTAGATCTGATGTTGCCGGAAAGTACTTTGTTGATTTAAGTCGCAGAGCAAAGCACTCTTGTAGTGTTCCCTCTAGCCAAGAAAAGGCACTTCAGCACAAAACAAAGGCAGAAGCAGTTGCCAGTTCAATCAGGGGGTACTGAGCTTCACAGTGGCACCTGAAAACACAGCAGAGCCACACACCCCACTGAACTGAGCTGTAGATGAGGCAGGGAGATAAAGGGCTGCAGTCCCCTTAACATCCAGTTGTAAATCTGTTTGCATAACCAAACCCAACAACAATAGCATTACTTCCCCAGAGTGAGCAGTTATTTGCACACTAAGGAAAAACAGCATGAAAGATACGTATACCAGCACCATCTAGTGATGTCTGCCAAATCATTGGTTCCTTAATATTCAGGACCCAGAAGAAAGCTCCCTAGCTGTATGCAGACCTGCACCAGCATGCCCATGAACACCTCTGCATGATCTTTGAGATGTCTTTGAATTTTGTGTCATAATCTCATTTTTATACACTACAGGATTGCATGTTTTCAGTGAAGATTTTTCATCAAAATACAGGCAACTATATCTGAACTCTCTGGAACATATGTGATGGACGAGAGTACAGCGTGAAGTGGTGTAGCATTGTACTATCTCAATAATTTAGAAGTGTTGGCTGTATATCTCAGAGGATTTTGCTTGGATGCAAGTTGTTGAAACATTTATTCATGAGTTATTAATTAGTAAAAGCCTGATGATGACATTGAAAGATGTTTCAGTTTTATGAAACCCTTGAGCATTCACTCTGATCAATAATGAAATTTTGGACTTTTATTTTGATCCACCTGAATTTTCTGTTACAAAAGCAAATGAGTTATTATCTGGAGCAACCTTCATTTATTTTTATCCAACAGTGACACTACAGAAAAAGAATAGCCAGGCCCCATTTGATGGGGACAGAAATATATGAAGTATTTAAAAGCATTGCCTCATAATACACAAAGACACTGTATTCCACATTTCAGAAGGCTCAACAGGCATGATGCCAACAGAAGAGGTAACATGTAGATCAGAGCTGATACATCAAAGCAAACATTGCAAGCAAAATTCTTCTGAGGACTTAAGAATTCCAGCCTGGTAGAGACAAACATTCAAAGATAAGAAGTTTTCTTCAGGTGTGAAAGAGTGTTGCAAGTGGAAGAACGCTGCCATAGCAGATGAAATACAAAGCGTTTCATAATAGCATGATGAAGAAGTCGCTAGCCCAAACACAAGACTTAACAAGACGACAGCAGCACAGAAAAGAAAATAATAATTTTTCAACCAACATGGTGCCAAATCCTAATTCACCTTAGGCTGCATAAACTGCAAGAGTAAAGAGATCAAACAGCTGTTTGTTGACTTGGAGCAAGCATAAAGTAAGCTCACACACAACCACAGGGTAGGTCACACTAGTGGGCAGACGACCACAACTTCTCTTATTATATGGCTACAGAAAGAGGATGCGGAGACTGAAGTAATTCCCTTCTTTTTGGGAAAAGAATTACTTGTAGCTCTAATATATTAATCTACACTCCTTGTATTCATTGAGGATTCCTGATTTCACTGAAAATCCTTCTATCCTCCAATGTGCTCCCTGAATGGGAATTTTGGCTTTGATTTTCTGCTATTTTTGAACACGGATATGTACGTGGATGTGATCTATTTTTGCAGATGATTACAGCTGCTGTTACACATACATTAAAACCAACATTTTTCAACTTTAGTCCTTAAAATTCTCACAACTGAGTCATAGCCCAAGCTCATATTATCCACTGAAATCATGAAGAGAAGGAAGGTTTTGTAATGTATTGTCTTTGGCAATCCACCTTCTTTTTGTGTCCACATCTCCACTGTCTCAGACCGCCTAGAATTCCTGTGATATATGAATGCTTTACTGAAATCCACTGGCTGGTTGTTTGGTGTATTGATTAGGTCCCTATCATGTAAGATCTCAGCAGATCAGTCTTACATCACAAGTATCTTTCCAGATGCTGCAAGATATCTGGCACATGAGTTATACTGAAGAAAAAACTGACAGTAACAGCAGCTATCTCCTCCTGTACAGAAATATCTATTAATCATTTCTTCTTTTTACCTCATGCACAGAGTTCTACTTAATAAAGTTCAACTTGGCTTCAGTTGCATAAGTCATGGGTACTGATGCCACAGGTAGAGGTACATCAAATAAAGTATGTAGCATACATGGAATGTCAAGTTTGAGTTATTGCTATTTATTGCTCCAAGGGTACCTAAAAAGTAAGATGACAGTAGTGACCCCAGACAGCAGTATGCTGGTTGGTTCTTTTCTTAAAGGTGAACATGAGGAGGTAAAATAACTGAAAGAGACATAACTATTGGGATTTTTTTGCACATTCCAGTCTGAAACTGCCATTACAGCCTCAGTAACTCAGTAACTGTGCTACCCACTGGCATTCTCTTTGCTAAAGGTGATTTACCATCACGGCTTTTTCTTTGTACTGTATTGGTCTAGAGCAATCCACATGGTCAGTTAAAGAGATAAAAATCTGTGTTTACCACCTAAGTATTCAAACCACAATTTAAGTGTCAAAGTTACCCTGCTGAGGTCTGTAGCTCCCTGTACAATCAATGGTGAGAGATACGTTCCTCTGGAAGACGATGCAAAGATTTAAATTAACTAGCTATGATATGAACCTAAATGTAGCTGGAGAAGATGAATGTCTGTCTCTATTAAACAGCTGCTACTGGAAAATACTGAATCCATCTGAAGGGTAAGTCTTACACTCTAAATGGCTATAAGACAAAAACTTGAGACCAGTATCTGTAGCATAAGGGCAGTGCTATAGAAAGTTGAAGGTTTCACCTTTTATTTACGTGTACATTCATATAAATTGTTATGTTCCCATGGCTCCCTCGGCTGGACTGCGGAATCAGGAAGAACAAGGCTGTATCCCACTGCCCACCCCACCCAGGTTTGTGTCTGCCGTGGAGCACAGGCTCTGTTCTTCCAACGAAGTGAGCAGGAAAGGGAGGCAAATATTGGGGTTACCTTAACTTTTTCTCTTTTACGCAATGAGCGTTATTATTACTGTTGGTTTTGTTGCGGTTGTTGTTATTCAAACAGGAAGAAGTGAATTACACCTTTGCACCTGTGTCAACTTCTCCCCAGATACCTGCATAACTTGAGAGGCAGAGGCTTTTGTAAGGGAGAAGTATCACTACATGTCTTATTTGCTATGCATCTAGCCATATTAGCAGACATGATAATGGGCTAGGTGGACGCGTGGTCTGATCCTGCAGATCTGTTCTCATCACCACACAATCCCTAGCCTTTCTCTCTGAGTCTTTTGCCCTTTTGTCCCACATGAGGGAGAAGAGGGTCACCAAAGAATGGCGCTTCTACCTATATACCCATGTACAGGTTTTTTCAAAGCCCAAGGGAGAGAAGAGGAGAGCCTTTGGGATTTTTAACTTTTTTTCCCATTCTTTCTGTGAAAGTAACTTGAAACCAGATGGGACCATAAAGATAAAAGAAGTTCCATTAAGTACCAGCAGAGATGCTATTAGTATGTTAATGGACAGATGTTTTCTTAAAGAAGAGATAAAAGATATAAAAGGTGTCAAGAGAATAAATAGATCTTTTTTTTTCAATGTTAGAATCCAATACAGAAATGACCAATAGGATAAAGCAATTCAGCAAAGGAAGAAGTTTATAAAGTCATTTTAGAAGTCTTGGCAACATTGACTCGGGGATTTAAAAAAGTTGTTATTAAAAGTTTCTTTAATAACCCTATATAAACTGGTGTCCCTGAGTGAAGAAGAGATGTTAGCTAGATAACGGCTTTTCACAATATAACTATGCTCAAAAATTACACCCAGTAAAGCAGTTTCCAAAAAAATAAAGTGCCACAATACTTCATGTATGTTCAATCAGCAGAAAACAAATCTGGTCTCTAATATCTTAAACCAGTTATGAATAACAGTCAAATAGGCCTTTTTAAAAAAGAAGCTCCTGAAGCCACATATGCTTTTATTTATTTTAATCTAGATATATGTCAGAAAACCATTATCACATCCACATCTCAAGTCCTGAAATACTACCTATCTTTTTGTTTGTTTGTTTTTAATTAAATCTATTCAGGTCTGAACTTGAGAAAAGAAAAGTCTTATTACCACACAAAGGAGCCTCCCATCTATGAGGTGATAACTGCACCAAGATGAAAACACTCAGAGGATTTATAGGTTATAAACCATAGCATTATTACACTGTAAGAAAAACAAAAGTGGTTTTTTTGTCCTTGAGAAAGCAAGAAGCACCTTGTAACGCGATGTGTTGTGCCATGTAGCTGCCTGGCTTTGATTCTCACCCTGCAGATGCAGAATGCACAAGTTTGATTGATTCGGGGAAATAGCTCCACTGATACTACCCATAGGAGGAAAGAGACCCACATGCTACGTCGTTTGCAAAAACATAGCAAGTAAGCAGTGATACTCTGCTGACATGTACCCAAATCCTGTAAGTAGCTCAGCAAATGTAAAAACTGCACAGGAATTTGTGGTTGTGCATTTTACAAACTGATGGACATGGTTTGCAAGGCAAGGCAGTACATTGGGCTGGCCCCTGGACAGTCATAAAGACGTATTACAATTTCGTTTGAAAAGCACGTTGCATATCTCATGTGCTGATCTTCAAGCATTGTCTTCACAACACCTGTAAACAATTAACAATGAAATAAATTTCAAATTTTCAGCACAACGTGTATATTCACATTGCTTCATGGAATATAACTCCTGGGGATATTTTATTTGAATGTGCTCAAAAATATAAGACTGGAGCTCAGCAGATTTCATTGGATAAGCTTTGGATACATCCAACATTGCTAAAACCACGTAACCAATGGACTAAACTTGCCTTATTTAAGAAACAACTTTGCAGTCTGCAACTGTCAGTGGAAACAAGAGAAAAATTCAGGGAAAAAAATCTTCTGAAAACTGTGGGAAGTTCTTATTTCTGTTGAATTCTGTTGAATTTGCCACCTGTGCTTATGATCCTGCCTTAATCCATGGCAGGATCCATGAGTCTCAGGCAATCACTTTGTGCCACTCACTGTAAACATGATGGGCAGTATTACAGGAGAAATACTCTCCTGGTACAGAGCTCTAATAGTGTCCAGATTTGATCTTTCTGCCAGCCTCATCATAAAAGAAAAGAAGGGTCAAGTGAGGGACACTGTTGGAAGGAAAAAGAAAGGTATATTGGAGACTTTTAAAGCTACATTTCAACCATTGTTAGAATTGTGGCACTGATACTAGAGCTAAAATATTATTGCTATTTAAATTCCACTAGCCAGTGTAAGAAAAAATCTATATTTCCATCATAGCAGCTTTGGCTGTCTGCTATAAAAATAAAACAACAAAAAAAAATTACCTCTCTGATTTGATGGAGAACCATTGTCAGTGGAATTAGAGCATTTCTTTAATAACGGAGAACTTTGTCTAGTCCAGTTCTTATACTAGCTCCCATGACGGTGGGATATGAACACAAAAGGGACCAGCAAAAAAAAAAGTTGGAAGAAACTGGTGTTTCTCTTTGGGATAGATGATGAAACAGCTGCTAAAGTGAATGAAAAAGGAGAGAAGAACAACACAGTGAGGTGAAACAGCTCAGCTTGAAAAAAAAGACCAAAAACAGTGGCATAACATCAGTTTCTCTTTAGGTACTGACACTATTCACAGGCAGAAATCAAGGGAAGGTAGGGCTTCCATGCAGAGATAAAAGGAGATGCTGATGCCAGGGAATGATCAATAAAAGGATACCCTTACAAATCCTGAGAAAAAAGGAACTGACCTGGTACACATCAACATGTACCAACAAATACCAGTTCACTGCGAAGGAGCTACTAAGAGAATATAACTGAAAGATGCCTGTTATCTCTGTGATACTACTTAAAGATACCTAATACCACTTCTCAAGTGAGTTCAATATGAGGAAGAAAATTCTAAAAGCTGAAATTTCAATCCTGATGTCAACAGTACAAGAAGCTACATCTGATTTATCATTGGTGAATGCTGTGAGCATAATACCAAATGGGACACAATTAAGACAGGGGTTTCATCTAATAGTATATGTTGTCTCATTCATCAGGCAGCTGGGAGACACTTCAGCACTCCTCTCTTCTAGGAGCACATGCAGTGCAATAAAAAGTCTGTAAAAATACGTCCTATGAGAAAGTAGTGGAAGAAATTGAGTTATTTAACTCAGAGAAGACTGTGGAGCACCCAACTCAGAAGTCTTCACATACATAAAGAACTTCCTCAGATTGTTCTGTATGTCTAGGACAGATGAACAAGGAATGATGGTAATGTGCTTCAGCCTCAGAAACTTAGACCGGAATAATAGCAAAAAAATAATTGAAACAACAGAATAGTTAGGAGGATTGTGCAATCTTCCACATAGGAGGTTTTTAAAGACAGGTATGCAACTGAATGTCCCTAAATAGGTATGGTGGTTCTGACGATCTCTCAAGGTGCTTCCAGCTATACTTTTTTTAACAAAGTTATGCTTTGTTAAAGCCTTAATTTTTCTCATTGCTTATCAGAATGCAGCCAAATTTCAAAATAAGAAAAGCTTCTGTGAAATGGAACTAGCTTTCTTTTATAAGATATTCTTTCTGTTTTATGCTAAGATACTCTTTCTGGGAGAAAAAAAAAAAAAAATTATTTTGCTCTGCAATCCAGCATTCATTGTTAGCATCCTGAAAAAGCATCTTTTTGCTTTATTCCAAAAGGAATTTATTCCAAAGGGATCTGGATCAAAATATACCAGGTACTGTACAAACACAAAATTAAACACAGTTCTTTCTCAGAGAACCTGTGAGAGTCAGTCTGCAAAACCTAGATGCTGGGTCCTCACAGCCGGCACAGTTAGCAGTATTACCAAGATTATGGGTTTGTGGGCAGACAGGATAGTGGTGGTATCAACAGATCACTAATATCCACAGCTCAAAATAATCTAATATATCTTCTAATAAAAGGTTAGTAACTATTTATAATGCATAGTTAGCAAGTCTGCTTGCAATAGTTATCAATAATTTATGAATCTTTCATAATTCTCATATAAAGGAAATCTTAAATAAAAAGTTACCTGTTTCTATGTTAAAGACCACCAAGAAACCCTGAACTGAAATCAGTTTCTGATACAGAAGCTGTATCAGAAGTTTGCCACATACTTACTAAAAAACACATATTTTTTTAATCTCTGTTTCCTAGCTGCAGAGAGATGCAGATTGCCTCTTCCGTGTACCTGTTTGGATATTCCAGTGCCTGAAAACTAGACCTTGCTGAGTTAAACCATCAGGTCTTCCCAAAGAGCCATTTAAATCTCCTGGACATTTGTCAGGAACAAGCCTTTCTTAAAGAGGAAGGAGGAATGGGTTTGATTTCTATTCTCATTATCAGGCATCATACCCAACCTCAATTAAACGCAAAGTGCACAGATAAATCAGTGTAGAGCAAAATCCAGGATTCCCCTCATTTTCTATTCCACCTTGTTGGATGTTTGGCTTATGACCTTTGCATTCCTTACTCAACAGCCTCCCAGCTTCTACTGAAAGCATCAAGAGCTCCCTTTCACCTTGCTCTTCCATTTCAGCCTGCCAGTCTAGTAACCAGGGTCTTGCCCTGAAGAAATGCGGCTTTAATCCCACCCTGTCTCATGAGGCACCTGAGCCCTTCCTTGTCCCTTGCTTCTTTGACAGGAACTGCAACCCACAGCTACCAGCAGCAATGATCTGGGCAGCAGACTACCAGATTTACTAACAAACAGCTGCTGAACTCAGCACAGGGGGAACCTGCTGCTTCTGGACCCGACCATATTGACAGGTCCACTCTAACAAGTAGATATTATGCAAATCAGGGTCGCTGGTAACACCACTTTCCCTCACTGTGCATTTTTGAATGAAAATGACTGACTGAGGTGTTTTGTGTTGAACTCAATGCTTCTCCAGAGGATTAGACATGGTCTGAGCATACACTTGATGAATCGGGACTCTTTGAGGACCTTCTCTCTCTGACTCAAATGGCAAAATTTGGCATTTGTGGTGCTGGCACTAGAACACCTCTGAGCATGCCTGGACTCCTACCCTTAGGCACTGAATTACTACCAAATGACATGGTCTCATGTGGAACCATTGCTTGGTGCTAGGACCAACACCTAGCTGAATTGGAGGTGTTCTTTTGGTATTCTTCTCAAGTGTTCTTTTTCCTTATCTAATATACCAGCCAAAAATGCATTTAAATTAGATGAAATCCAGGCAGTCTTAATGACAGGTGCAATGGTCAGACCACATCTCTACATCCACAGCTTTGAGCCTTAACTGTGAAGCCATTCTTCAGTGTACCTTGGTGCACTATCCCACTGTATTACCTCACTGATAAAACATCACACACTACCAAATGGATAAAAGGCAATGGGAACATCTGAAAGCATTCATCTATAGCTTAACTTTTGATAAACCGAATCAGTCATTAAGTTCATTCTGGTTCTGCATAATCTGTTATTTTCTAATAAAACTGTTTTGTAAGTTCAATACCATAAAGTTTATAATTTATATTCAGGAGAAAATGATAGGTATATATAGTGAAAAAAAGTGAGGAGAATCTTCTGTTCAGAACAGATGAGAAGTAGAGAAGTAGATAAACTTTAAATTCTCTGAGCTTCAAGTGAGAAGACTGTGTTTACCTTTGTTTACCTTCAGCTATATCTCTAGGGCAGAACTGCAGCTATTATAAATTAGCTCAGGCAATCTGAAATCAGTGAAGCTAGGCAGATTTATTCTAGGTGAGGTTTCTATCTTTTATATCCTTCATTCCAAGCACTAACTCCACAGGATTGTGTAGACGTCCCATATGCTACTGACAGTTAATTTGTCTTGGTATTTTGGAGCAAAAGGGTAGAGGTAGACAAAAGTAACCTTTAGATCACTGAATGCAATGTTGTATTTACTCTCTTCTTCCCTGCTCCTAAATTTTAGAAACAATTTTCATTTGCCAGACTAACCAACACAAGCTTCTTCAAATGTCCATATCTCAAAAACAGAAAAGAAAAAAATCAGAGCTTTGTGAACAATAGTTAGGGGACAGTTGCTGCTGGACCACCCACTAAAATATAGGCGAATGACTTCGCATTAGGTAAATGTTCTGTTTCACTCCAAATGAAATATGGGGACGTATTTTAGGTGGTTTCATTGTGATTTAGATAACTGAAATTCAATATGTAATTTGAATTCAAAATAAACATATTTCTTACAATGTCCAGACGAAATGGTACATCCTTTCTATTAAAAAAAGAAAAATGGTTTTCAGGTGGAGCTTACAGCTGCTCTTGAAAGCTTTTGGCAAATAAAATATTTTATAAGAAGAAAAGATCAGTTAGCTCTCAATCTGAGATATAATTTTACAAAAAGAAAAATTATTTGATGACTTATTGTTTATTCCTCAAAAACTGCCCTGAGAATCATGAGATGATAGTGGTGAGAGGTGCAGAGTGCAGAGTGTGTTAAAATAAAGCCATACTAGACTTATACTCACATTGTACTAATGTCCTAGTCTCCCAATCATTAGGTAAAGCAAACAACATTCAGTTTTCCAAATGTGTTTCCTTGTCTTTTACTCCAAATTCCTCAAAATAAATCATTCCATTATGGGTCAAATAGTGAATTAGTTTAAATCAGTTGTACATAAAACCTAACTTGCATTCTACACGTTTTGTATGACCAGGATATGGTGAAGCTAGTGAAGGCCTATTTCAGATGTAAGAACAAAAATAAACACACTTTTCCTCTTCTTCCTTGACACATATCAGAAAGGCTCATGTCAGAAAGGCCAATGTAATTTTTTATACAGTGAGCTGCTATTTGTTCTTCAGCAATTTTCCTATTGCTCAGATGTTTCATAATGTACTTGGAATACCTGCAATTTATGAGGTATTCATGACGCTCTTTTTCCTCCCTTTTGCCTATTTGCAAAGCAGTAAACAGTATATTAGCTATTTTTTTGAGCCCTCAGCATAATCTAAGGCTTTTGATTTTATTTGATTACTTTTTTAGAGATTAGTGTGTTTAGATGTTCAAACCTATTATTTCATTTGAAACACAGATGTCAAAACGTTATTGCTTTTTTTATTTTGGTTTGTTGTTGTGTTCTTTAAGTGTAGAACTGAGAAGTTTTAGATCAGTCTTTGAAAGTAAAATCATAGAGATGAATTTTTTCAAAGTATGAATAATAACTCACTTTAACCAAGACTTTATTTTTTCAAGCTCCAGACATACTGGATTCTCCATCATACTGAACTTAAAGCAATATTGAGTCTACTGTTAAAAGTAGGCCAAAACTTGAATAGAATGATGCTTATGCTGAAGTTGTAGGACAACACCTTTTCCTCTGCATTGCACAAGAGGTCAGACTTATTTTATGCTATCAAAATCTTCCGGAACTGTGTAAACTCTGTGTCACCCTGCTTCAACATGCATCCACTGGGGGAGTCTTGGTGGTCATGCTGCTCATCACAGAAAAAGTACTTGCAACCTTTACTGCAACAGAAGGCACTGACAGCAAAAAAATACAAGGAAAGTGTAAATGTGCAGTGTCATTTCTGTGTTTAGTAGCAGCAAAAGGAGGAGGTATGACACTTTTTCCTAATATACTATGGATTGTGAAATTAAAAATTTATTAGCTCTCTAAAAAAAAAAAAAAAATAGGTAAATGTCATAAAATTTGGTTTTGTTTAAAATAAATCCCACTGATATACCGGAGCTATTGCATCAAATATGATTTATGTTTGTACATGACTCAGTTGAAAACATTCATATTTCAGTACTAAAGATAACAAGTATGGACATCACAATCAATGGTCCAGTTTACCAAGAAGTACAGGGTAGTCTGTCTGCAAGAAGAATTTTAAAAACATGGCAATACTGAACAGAAAGCAGTGGGATATCACAAAGAGCCTGGACTAGGCAAGAGTGGGAATCAGGAGATCCTTTCTCCTAGAGACCTTCCAATCTATTAAAAATAGATACAGGAAGATAGAGCACATTAAGAGATCCTTGCAAATTTACATTTGTTTTATATCACAGCTTAGCTGCTCATAGCATCAGGGAACTAATTCCCCACGCAGAAGTTGTGTTCATGTTAATTTATAAGTTTCTCCCTTCATTAAAGTTCCAGTTTGTCAGGACATTTCAACATCCCTGTATTGAAACCACTTAAGGTTCTGCCTTAATCTTAAGCATATGCCTAAGTCATGTTAAAAGCTAGGAAGATTTAGATGTGAGCATAACTCATTGTTACACTGATACAGACTTAATGGACCACAAGACTTATCTGAAGTGGATTAAGTCGATAGAAAGACCTCTGTTGATTGAAATGGTATGTAGGTCAAGGTCTAGACACGTCGTGATTTTTCTTCCCTCACTTTTTGTAGACACTGCCAGTACTTCTTAATTTTGCCAAATGTGTTTTATGTGCTTCCTCGTTGAATAGGTATTTTAATTCAAAATAACTAACCAGGTGCTCTTTTATGCCAGGAAAGTACCACTAGTCTCCAAGTAACACAGGACTGAAAATGTTAAATTCTTGTGCAAAAAATGAAATATATTAGCAGTTTGGGCTGAAGTTCCTTTCTAACAGTGTCAAGAAACTACTGCTTCGGGTACTGACTGAAGTGTTGTCAACCTGAATGTTTTGTTCCATCTCTCTATTTAAACCTGTCAAGTAACATTATTAAAGAGGTATAAAAGTACTTAATATTATAAGATAGGTACTTACCGGACACTTACCTATATACTTACCTACGTACTAACCTACGCTGTGTCTTTGTGGTAAAAGGTGTTTTTATAAAGGCTGCAAACATTAAAAAGTAGCTTATATTTTAATACTGAATTAAAATGCAAGACAAACTTCTATTTACTGATTAAATTGTACTTTCATTTAGTAATATTTTACCCCCAATTCCATATGAAAAATTGAACCCAACAGTAATTCCACAGAAAAAGTAAAGGTCTGAACAAAAAGGTCTTAAAATTCTGGACAATTTTCCCTACTGAATGGGTTTTGGGTGAAGTTCTCAGTGCAACTGAATGTGCAATTGAATTCTGCACTGCAGAGAAGAGATTTGCATGCACAGACAGATTGAAAAAGAGTGTTTTGGCATGAGTTTCTAATTAGTTCTCCTTGGGCCAAATTTGTTCTCACTTGCACTGGTCATCAATTTTGTTATTCTCAATTTATACTGAGGAAAGTGAAAGAGGAAATCTGTTCTCCTAATTCTGTCCTCATTTTCATACTTTATTGACAAATAACCTGCAACAATCTAGATGTTATTGAGCTTCCCCTGCTTGTGATTTCCTGAGTTTTATTAGTAGCATTTTTTTGAGGAGTAGATTTGATTTCTTTCAGCATAAGCCTACCACTCTCAAATTCTAAGAGGGAAGGAAATCCACACCGAGGCACTCGTTAGTTGGTCCTCTATGATGCTGAGTTCCCACGGCGATTTGAGAACATATTTTCATTTTAGCCTTGCAGCTCTTCATCTTCTTGGGATTCAGAAAATATAGCAGGCTTCCGCTAGACCTCTGCAACATTGAAACTTGCAGTGTGATTTAAGAACAGTTTTCATTTTAGGCCTGCAGACTTAAGACTCCCAGGAATTGGAAAATATGGCAGGCTTAGCCGTATGGCTGCAGCTCCAATTCCCAGGGTTATTTCTGGTTGGTTGGTTGCTTTGTTTGTTTGTTTGTTTTAGGGAAGCTTTTCATTTCTATTCCTTTTGCAGTTCAGATTTCAAAAAAAATTAAACACACAAACCTCCAGTAAACTCTTGCATACTTGTAATTCCCCCAGTGATGGAATCAGAGCTTTCCTTCTAATTCTGGGGTCTAGAGAATTTCAGGGCATCAGAACAGAAAAGAAAAATGCGTTTTTGGAAAAATAATGTACTAAGTGGATTGTGACACCCGCAGGCAAATGAAGGAAAGTCGAAAAAATATCACAAGTGACAAACTTTATGTGGCTGCAAGTGGAAAGGAAAATGGAAGTCCAAGTTAAACAGTTGGAAGACTTTAAGAATCAGAAGAGATAAGGGTAGTGGTTCTTAGGATTTTATACAGTTAGGATCTGATGTGATCTTAGTAGAGTGAACAGCATTATTCTTCTGATGTCAGAGAACAAAATATTTGGAGCTTGAGTTCAGTTCAAGTATGGTTGGGCCTCTCTACAAATAACACACAGAATGCCCAGACTGGAAAGGATAATGTCCTTTCAGCCATCTCCTCTCTGGACTAAATGAATCTAACTCCCTTAGTCTCCCCTCACATGCCGTGTGCTCTTGTCCCCTAACCATCTTTGTTAACACACCTCTGGATTCCCTCCATCATCAGTGTCCTTCTCGTACTGCTGAGTCCAAAACCAGGCATGTTCCCCATGTGTTCGTACAAGGGCCAAAGAGAGGAAATAATAATTTCCCTCAACCTGCTGGCTATGGTGCTACTAATGCAGCCTGGTATGTGGTTAGCCCTCATTGCCGCAGAGGCACACCGCTGACTCGTGTTCAACTTGTTCAGCATGAGGACCTCCAGGTCATTTTTCGCAAAGCTGCTTTCTAGCCAGCCAGCCCCCAGACTGTGCTTTTGCAAGGGCTTATTCTGCATCAGATGTGGAACTTGGTTGGGTTTTTGGCCAAAATTCATGCAGTTTGTGGCAACCGATTTCTCCAGCACGTTGAGCTCCCTCTAAAAAACAGCCCTGCCCTCCAGCAAATGGACCATTTCCCCCCAGTTTGAATTTGTCTTTGGTTCACTTACCTCAAACTCCAAGTAATTACTTATAGGAAAAAACATCAAAGCAGTACTGACCTCAGGGAAATGTCACTCATAACTGGCCACCAGTGGGATTTCAAACCACTGACCACTACTCTGAGTCTGGCAATCCAGTCATTTTACTACACACTTTGTAGTCAACTCATCTAGTATATTGACTAGATTTGACCATCTGACTACAAACAGATATGGAAAATCAGTTTGAAAGCCTTGCTAAAATCAAGGTAAATGACATCCACTGGTCTCTCATTACCCGCACAGTCAGTTGTCTCATTGTAGAAGGCACAACTTGCCTTTGGTTAGCCCATGCTCACTGATGTTCAGTCACTTTACCGTTCTTCGTACGCTTGGATGCATCTTTCAGAAGTATTTGCTCCACAACCTTCCCAGGGACTAAAGTGAAACTTATAGTTTCCCAGATCCTCCTTTTAGTCCTTTTTGACAAATGACATTATATTTGCCTGTTTCCAGTTGTCACAAATCTACCCTGACTGTTTTGCCCATTCAAAGATGATAGAGAGTGGCCTTGCAATGACATTAGTCAGCTCCTTCAACAGTCTTGGATGCACCTCATCTGGTCCAATTATCTGGTTAATTTGAAGTCCTGAACTGAGATGGAGAGACTAATCTTAGATTGGCATTTTCTTCAGTAGACCCACATTTATAAATTTACCATATGGCCTCAGCCTTCACCACATTGCTCTTCCTAAGCCGTATCTATTCCATCCTGTTAAAAAGTTTCAGTTTCTGTTCTTCTAGCTGTTTACATTTCTTCAAAATTGCCATTACCTGACATCTTGTGCAGAGGTAGGATTAATTTCCAGGCTTCAGAAATGTGCAACTCATCTGAAAATTTGACTGGAAAATTCTGTATTCCCTATTCAACATCAAAGGGAAGCTGCATGCTTGCAAGTAAGATAAACCACAGCTAAACCTCTTTCTCTTCCCCAGTCATATGGCCATGTCCTTTCTTGTCCTCTGAGGCCCACAAACATCATCTCATCTATAGTCCACTAAGCCATTAAACTCCACAATTAGTGGGACTATGATTCTTTCCTTCCTTTCATTTTTTTAAACTGTTAATGCCACACCACAAGTACACTTGCATTAGAGCTAAGTTTATTCACTGAACTGAAAAATCGATGTGTTCACATCTAATTGACAAGCTTAATTTGAGCAATTGCATATATCTAGTAAGACCACTTCTCAAACAGTGCTTTCCACACCTGAAACTCAGATTGCTCCTGGAAGAAATCAGTATCATTATCTTTGGCTCTCAGATAGCTAACATGAGCCACAGATGCTTACTGAAGTATACCAGCAGGCCAGAAGCAGTGCGAGGATGGCAGCACAGCTTGACTAAATACTCAACCCAATGCTGTTCTCCTAGGCTGCCTTAAAGTAACCCTGATTAAAAGCGCACCAAGGCACATCAAAAATTTTAGCTTTGAATTTTCAACCTTGACACCATGAAACACATGGACTTCTGTCCCTCTATATCAATTGCCAAAACTGCTATTTGAAAGTTATTTTAGGCAGAGAAGCTCTCTTCCTGCTGTTTCTGAAGCATCTAGATTATCACTGGGCATTGTACAATAATCTAGATGTGATAGAAATAATACATCAACTTACTTGATAGGATTTCTTCCATTACTAGCGCCAACCAGAATCAGAAAAAAATAAACAGGGAACAAAACATTAACCAACAAATATGTGTTGTTATTTTAACTACATTAACAAAAAAATCTGAATGACTGAAGGTTTCCTTTTCTGCCAGTATAGGGAACACGCAAAACAAATAAACTTTAATTTACACTACACTGCACACTAGACTTCAGATAAATGCTCTGCGATTACTGAGCTTACTCTGCACTCAATTGTCAGCGATGGAGGTAGGTAACCAACACACCAAGAAAACTCCATGACTAAACATAAGCAGCAGCTCCATAAAATCCACACCTTTCCTGTGATCAGCTGATCACATACCAGCAGCTGTGACTGACAGGTGATCAATACAAAAATTATACAGAACATTGTCTACAATTAATTTTAGGACCAGATAAGAACAATGGAGAGGTCAGAGGTAAGCCAATGAAACATTACTAAGACCTGCTTGAGGCAACACTCTACATGGAAGAGCTAGAGACCACACAATGTGGCAGCTGTTGTGTGCTGTTCGCAAAGCCCAGGAGCAAAAATGGATTGAAATCACCTATTGGAAAAAGTAGAAAAAGAAGTAAAATGCACTGAAAATGGAAGTTTTATGTTACATTATTAGTAGTATTACAGCAAAATCCGTAATTATAAAACTTCAAGAGTAAAAGATAAAGTTCCTCCCATGCTGTCTTCTCATGACCTTGCATGACAATATAAATTTTGCATATTTCGTTTTGTGGCTCAGTTACGTCCTGTGGTACATACCTGCTCAAGACCACTGATTCTTTTTGTACCTCTTAGACATGTATCATACCTTTTCTTATTTGAATCATTCAAACTAAATAGGATGGAAACGATAAGAAAAAAATTTTCATTCTTATGTACAAAAACTGAGGACCTTTCTCAGTGCAACCAAATCTGTTCATCCTTACTTACTGCAAAATGTAATACTCCTGAAGATATGGAGAACTTCATGACAGAGGGTATTTTTTTCCCTTTTTTCAATTTTATTCAGTGGCTCATAAGCAGAAATTAGATAGCTATGAAAACATACTCCACAAATTAGAGATATTAAAGGTCATTTACTGGCTGGACAGCCCATCTCTTTATTTAAATATTCATTCCCACTCATTGTACAATCACAGAGCACGTGAATTACTTTTGGAAGTGTTTATTATAGAATCATAGAATCGTTTATGTTGGAAAAGACCTNAGACTGCCGGCTCACATTCAGCCGGCTGTCAACCAGCACCCCCAGGTCCTTTTCCTCTGGGCACTTTCCAGCCACTCTTCCCCAAGCCTGTAGCATTGCCTGGGGTTGTTGTGGCCAAAGTGCAGGACCCGGCACTTGACTTTGTTGAACCTCATACAATTGGCCTCGGCCCATCGATCCAGCCTGTCCAGGTCCCTCTGCAGAGTCTTCCTGCCCTCCAGCAGATCAACACTCCCACCCAACTTGGTGTCATCCGCAAACTTGCTGAGGGAGCACTGGATCCCCTCATGCAGATTGTTGATAAAGATATTGAACAGGACCGGCCCCAAAACTGAGCTCTGGGGAACACCACTTGTGACCAGCCACCAACTGGATTTAACTCCATTCACCACAACTCTTTGGGCCTGGTCATCCAGCCATTTTTGTATCCAGCAAAGAGTACGCCCATTCAAGCCATGAGCAGCTAGCTTCTCTCTGTGGGAAACGGTGATAAAGGCTTTGCTGAAGTCTAGGCAGACCACATCCACAGCCTTTCCCTCATCCACTAAGTTGGTCACCTTGTCCTGGAAGGAGGTCAGGTTACTCAAGCAGGACCTGCCTTTCATAAACCCATGCTGACTGGGCCTGATCACCTGGTTGTCCTGTATGTGCCACATTATGGCACTCAGGATGATCTGCTCCATAACCTTCACTGGCACAGAGGTCAGACCAACAGGCCTGTAGTTCTCTGGATCCTCCTTCCATCCCTTCTTATAGATGGGCGTCACATTTGCTAACTTCCGGTCAACTGGGACCTCACCGGTTAGCCAGGACTGGTGATAAATGATGGAAAGTGGCTTGGCAAGCACTTCCACCAGCTCCCTCAGTACCCTTGGGTGGATCCCTTCTGGCCCCATAGACCTTTGTGTGTCTAAGTGGTGTAGCAGGTCGCTAACCATTTCCCCTTGGATTATGAGGGCTTCGTTCTGCTCTCCATCCCTGTCTTCCAGCTCAGGGGGCTGGATACCTGGAGAACAACTGGTCTTACTATTAAAGACTGAGGCAAAGAAGGCATTAAGTACATCCCCATCCCACAGTGATGAGAGAATCCAAAAAAATAAGTAAAATTTGTGGATTGAGATAAAGACAGTTTAATAGAACAGAAAAGGAAGGAAAAATGATATTGATAATGATAATGATGATGATGATAATAATAATAATAACAATAATAATGATGATATACAGTTAAGTTCTAGTTGGGCTTTGGCCCTTCTAATTTTCTCCCTGCATAATCTCACAACATCCTCGTAGTCCTCCTGAGTTGCCTGCCCCTTCTTCCAAAGGTCATAAACTCTCCTTTTTTTCCTGAGTTCCAGCCAAAGCTCTCTGTTCAGCCAGCTGTCTTCTTTCCCGCAGGCTCGTCTTTCGTTGACGTTGGTTGGTCCACCTCAGTTAACTAACATGGGGCAGAGTATAGCCTCTCTCTCCATTTTGGACTAGGGCTTTAAATAAGTTGGCAAGTAGGATTTGTAAGCAACATCTTTATGCTCATAAGTAGCCCAGACACTGTAGTCCAAAGCAAAGACAGCGCTAAATGCCAGAAGGTTTTGTTGCCAAATCTACTCCCAACCAATTTTTGCTTCCCTTTATGCATATAGTGAGACATTTTCTTCTCCCTCCATTGCACAAAACAGTCATTATAGCCGGCAGTTACAGCACCAACACTAAAAACTCAGCAGACTCATAGAAGGTAGTGTCCTCTCAGTCCAAACCATGTTTTCTCCAGGTCAACACAGGAACGCAGCTACAGTTGCTATTTGCCTTTTAACTGTGAATGACTTCAGTCTCCAATGCAGAGATGTCAGCCCTGCACCTTCCCTCACCCCTGCCTTCATTTAGTGGTGCTTAAAAAGCGTATGCTTGAAAAGCAAAGTTTAGTTATCTAAGTGCAAAGGAAAGCCTCTTAATTGGCACTCAAATCAAAAGAAGTGGGGGGGGGAGGGAAATGAAGCCTTCCTGGACTCATGTGCCCTTCAGGACTGCCTCCCAAGGAGCTCTGTCAACCAATCTCTAAACAGGACAAAGTCTGCCCTCCAGAAGTCCAAGGTGGCAGTTCTGCTGAACCCCCTCCTGACATCTCCAAGAATTGAAAACTCTATCATTTCGTGATCGCTATGCCCAAGATGGCTTCCAGCCATCACATCACTCACAAGTCCTTCTCTGCTCACAAACATCAGGTCCAGCTGGGCGCCTTCTCTAGTTGGCTCACTCACCAGCTGTGTCAGAACCTTTTCTTCCCCACACTCCAGAAACCTCCTGGACTTTCCTCTCTGCCCTATTGTATTTCCAGCAGACATCTGGTAAATTGAAGTCCCCCATGAGAACAAGGGCTAGCGATCGTGAGACTTCTCCCAGCTACTTACAGAATATTTCATCTACCTTTTCATCCTGGTTAGGTGGTCTATAACAGATTCCCACCATGATATCTGCCTTGTTGGCCTTCCCCTTGATTCTCACCCATAAACAACGCTATTGTCACCATCATTAAGCTCTAGACAATCAAAACACACTCTAACACACAGGGCTAGCCTACCGCATCTCCTTCCTTGCCTATCCCTTCTGAGGAGTTTATAGCCATCCATTGCAGTACTCCAGTTGTACGAGTCACCCCCCCATGTTTCTTTGATGGCAACTATATCATAGTTTTCCTGCTGCACAATGGCTTGCAGCTCCTCCTGTTTGTTGCCCACGCTGTGTGCATTGGTGTAGGTGCACTTCAGTTTTGTGGGGGAGAAACCCCAAATCCTTCATGACCATTCTCAGGTGCTTCTATGGTTTCTAACACATCTATAACCCTTGTGTCTTTGCTGCTGCATCGACCTCCATCCCCTACCTCCACTGAGACGGAAGACTGAAGGAACTCGCTAGTACACCGTTCCTCAAACATTGGTGTGCTGCCCCCAGGCTTATCTCTAGTGAGCCTGGTTTTATGCCTTTCCCCCTTCAAATCTGTTGTGGAAGGTAATGAGACTATAACTCTGCAAGCTCTTTGCTAGGGTTCCTGGACAAAAAGGACTCAAGCAACTGTCACTCTGACTGTGCCACAGAAAAAAGCCAAACCTTTGTCTTTTGGATTACATATCTGATTATGCCATACCTACTTATGAGCCTGATCCTAATGGTTATAAATTTGCAAAGTTTATTTAAATTTTTAATGAGAAATCTTAATGAGAAATCATGTCTCATTTTTACTTAATTTATATGCAACTTACAAGTTCTTTCTTCCCACTGAATACCATTAATACTTCTTTCAAATAAAAATGCCCTTGACTGGACCATTAGATTTTTACTTTCCCTAGGTTAAAATTGGTGTATTCCCTAAGCCAAAATCATCATTTACAAAGAAAAGGAAGCAGTCCACTTCTCATCCTTCTAACTTCTATTATATTTCTATTTGCTCCATTGAAGGTGCAGCTGATTCAGGAAGAGAGATGCTTTTGTTGGTGTTCAGAGATTAAAGCCCTCTGTTTGGATGTGTCAAGCTTTTCTTTCAGGGCACTTGGGCTCTGTAACCATTTATTGGAGATCTTGTACACAATGAAGGCATAATTTTTAACAGAAAGAAAAACACAGAAAGGAGATAAGTTTATTATCAAATTAGGTAATGGAAGACAGACTTATACTGTAGCAAAATGGTGCTGCAAGGACACATAACATAACTTCTGGGCTGGAAGATCATCTGTTTCTTGCCAAAATAATGTTTAGTTCTATTGTCAAGGTTTATATAAGCATTAAAGATTCAGTAGCTATACAACCTTTCTCTATTCATTTCTGCAGTTGATATCTCAGGACTCTTAGTTCATTGTGTTCCAGTGATGGCTATCCAGGCAAAGAGAACAGTCTCAGAACAGTCCTGTAGTCTTTCAGCTTGGGCTATTTCTAGTTGGGGTGATTTTTTGACACTTCACAAAAATATCCCAGAAGTCATCAGCCCTCGGGGACCCAATTCATTTAAGAAACTGAGTAAGGTTTCAATCTAAGGTGCTGTCACACACATGAAGGATCTTCTTAATTTCACCTTCAAAAACACTTCAGCTCAAGTTCAAGCCAGGTCAGAGGGGAGGAAAGAATCTTATTTTTTTGTTCTGACCTCATTTGCCCTCCCTGTTTCTGGTCTGACAATACAACCAAGCTTCCAGCAAGGTCTCTGTTCCATTTCACTGGAGAAGTCAAGGACTGAAAACAAAGACCAGACTAAATTCTCACCTTTGGTCGTCCTTTCCAGACTTGTGCTGTGACACAATGACTAGAAAGATGAAGAACAACTACTGCCTTTATTTGCATCTCTCTAAGGATAAAGAAATAATCTTGTTTGCCTGTAATAGAGCACCAAATTAACTTCAGAGTAGTATAAAACAAACTTTTGGATACCGCCTTCCTAACAACACTTCTATTCTCACAATCTAAGCACATATAGTATTCTGAAAATAAAATATTTGATACTGAAGTACAACATAAATATATAACACAGAACAGATAGGGCATGATCTGATATGAGGGGGCTAATCAGCTACGTAACCTTCATGGAACATAGCATAACAGTCAGTGATAAAAGTGAGTTGGGAGGAGAGCAAGGAAAGAATTTTCCAGCTTCAGTAGTCTTCAAACAAAGGAAAAAATACCTATGAATCTTTCAAATCTGTAAAAACAGTGATCTCCTATTCTAGTCATCAATCAGATAGAACATTATCACTGAAACTTATTTCCAACTTTTTTTCCTCTACACATTTAAGATTATGTCTTCACAACACAGTAAGTCAGTAGTTTCTAAATCCATTAAACTGAGTTACTTAAAACTAAATAAAATAAATCTGAGCTTATTTGACGGGCTTTATCAGCACTGCAAGTGACATTCACATACCTGTTCAGGTCCTGTGTTCAGCCACACTATAACATGATCCCATATAAGCACTTTTTCATTTTTGAAAGGAGATATGAAATATTTGAGTCAATATACTTTAAAAATGCCCACAGGTATCCAGTAAACACATTGAACAAGGCAAAGCCTGATGTTTTACATCCTTACAGTCTCAGCAATTCATGATGCAGTTAGCTCACTTGGAGGAATAAAGAAGTAGAAGGCACCACCTGACTGCAGATGATTTAGTGGCTATGGCAATGCATGCAAATGGAAATAGCAATATCGGAGTGGTCAGTGGATAGACCTTCCTGTGTACTGGCCACCAGTGACACACAGATGTACAAGGAGAAATAAACTGTTCGTGAAAGGATGGCAGAGCTTACCTGATCCTTTTTCTGCATCCCTTCCGCACTGCAAGACTGCTTAGGATGTAGTGTAAGGTGCAGCTCGGAACTACACACACGGATCATGAAGAACTGCAAGAGAGCAGCAACTGCCAGGTGCTGTACAGACTCAGATTCAGGTATGTGAGTAATTCCCAGAAAAAGCCTCTAGAAATATTTTGAATATTAACCTTAAAATTGATCAAAAATCAGAGGGGATGCAATAAGCAGAGAATGAGCATTTCAGGAAGGCTTACGATTATAGAGGAGGGTGACCTTCTTCTCAGATGCATATTTCTGCAGAGTGAGGCATCCCTGCAACTCATGACTACTTCTTTATGCTTTTAATCCCTTGTTTTCATCTTCCTTACAGATTTCATGTGTATTCATAGCAAAAAAATTTATTCTTAATGCTCAACCACATGCTCAGGAACTTCAGCTACTCTGAAATTGTCACAGTTACGTATCCAGCTAACACAAAAAAATGTGTCTGACAAACACTGACCCCTTTCTGCTAATTAGGCCCTACTGGATTTCTAGCTGGATTCCCCAGCTGGTAAGAATTGAGGAAGCCAACAGAAAGAAAGGCCAAAAAAAAAAAAAAAAAAAAAAAGAAAACTGGNAAAAAAAAAAAAAGCAAACTTGGTAATAAAGGTCAAAATCATAATTACTTACATTTTTCTCATATTATCATAGAATAACAGTGAAAAGGTCTTATATTTTAATTTCTACCCAAATACAATTAAGATGTAATAACACTTATATTATATGGAAGCTCATTCTTTGCTGTTACAGCAACTTTTGTGTAAACCTTTGGTAAAGGGATTGAAGAAGCAACAGTAATCCTGGTACACTTGGAAGTTGCTGTGGTGTTTATTTCTTCCTTGATGAATGGCTGCTGTAGCACTTTGCACCATTAAAATTGTTTAGTTAGTTTCTTAAATGCTAAAAGCAATTTCTGCAGGGAATTAATTGCCTCTCTAAAAGCTTTAATGATTTTTTTTTCTTATTTTCCATTTCAGAAATACTTTCACCAGCTATAGATTGAAAACCAATTCTTATAGTGTCAAAATTATGCATTGACAATGACAGGTCACTAAAATTCTGCTTATCCAGCAGGATGAATTTCATCGCAATAGTTCAAATTCCTGTTAAAGGCATGTCTCTCTCTGCAGGCAGGAAAGTAATCAAGGCAGGAATCGGGGGAGAAATCCAACCCTGCCATCTGGTTGAAGAAATTTACCTTTCTGAAGAGAAAGGACAGGATGGTCAGTATGACCATCTCATTTTGCTATGAGATGAACCCATGAACAATTTGTTAGTTGTATGCTCTATATTGAAGGATATCTCAAAATGTCTGCCAGGATATATCCTTAGACTAAAAATGCTAGGGTGTGCTTTTCTGGATCAAATGGAATCACGGCTTTGACCAGCTTTATTTTATCAGAAACTTCTATCTTGTGCTTGAAAGAATGTAATGACAAACACTCCTTCCGTTTAGCACAGTTCTTGGCAAGTTCACAGCAGTCCTCAAAGTCTTTTTTTTAATTATCTGAGCTGCAGCTAACGTTTCCTTAGGAACCAAGCTGGAAGAAACATCTGACAAAATGACAAAACCACAAATAAACCCAAACCAAAGTTAATAGTTGGTTCCATAGTTATTTGTATTACAGTTGTGTAGGACTTCAGAACTGACATTAGATATTATGACCCTCATGTGAAGGATGTTGTTCAAATATATTTCCTGTTCCTGAATGCTTTAGAAATACATACTAAAAAAACCAAGATGGATGCAAACAGGAGGACATGTTGGAAGAAGAACCTCAGTGGCTGGTACAGTAGGTAGTGTCCTCCAAGTGTCACTGGTACAACTATAAAGAAGTCAATGATTTTGTAGATATACCATCAAAGACATTCCTTCACAGAAGCTTCAATGTAAGTAAATATGTAGCTTTGCAGTGCCACCTCCCCCAGGCATGAGAGAAAAGAAAAACACCTTTTTTGGAAGAGATAATAAACTAAAGGTGAGAAATAGCATTATGGAAAAAAGAGACATTAATTCAAACTTAATCAGTAAATCAGATCAACAGGAATAAGTATTGCCTAGGAAGAGATCTGTGCAAGGACAGATCTGCAGCCCAGTATTAGAATAAAGACAATAGTTTAAAGCACTCAAGCTTTTTGTAATAAAAGCTATAGGGTGTTGGTTTGTGGCACAAAAAGTATTGTCTGTTAAAAAACTAAAACAGGGTAGGTTCCAAAGTTATACTTGCAACAGTTAGGAGGGAAGAATTAAATTCTAGGGGCAAATTCCTCTAAATTTAACCTAGTGGAACACTTCTGGTTTTACATTATAATTTTTCCTACCATTTTCTTATATTATTTTGCAATTGGCTGCTTACTGTTAAATATGTTTTCATGATTTCAACATACTTACTACACTAACTAAATAAATGTCTTAAATCCCTTTGAAGAAAGGAAGAACTTCTATTCATCAATACAGTCAGGTTGGCCAGAGACAGACATGAAGAGCAAAGTTCAACTTACTTTTAAGAGATCCAAACATAGCTGCTGGGATGTGTAAGACACCCCTAAATTCCCGCTATCATCAACGGACATCTCAATACAGTCCTGGAATCTAGAACAGTTAACAGGGACAGGACTTATTTTCTTATCTGTAGGCATTTTAGATAATCTAGATCACCTTAGTCAGCCTAGATACCTTAGAGTATCTAAGATGCTTCAATAGGCTGGTAAACAGAGCATAGGACTTCTGGGAGACCCATATTCTTTCTGATGCAGCAGCTGCGTACCAGGTAAGAAGTCCTAGAGTACCTATAATGTAACTAGACATCTATGTTTAGGCGATGAATCCTACCCTAGGTTTCCTCTTCGGGAGCTGGATTGCTCTTAACATTCTGCTGACTGTATCAACAGGTAGGAGTCCGATTGCTGAGCTGAATGTCACATCTGAGGTGTTTGCTTGAGTGAAACCAGAAGCACTCAAAGTCAAACGGCAGGCTGATGGTAGTGACCCTACTGAAAAAAACCTTCCTTGATTTTCTTCTGTTTTTTCTTTCCACCTTCAGCTGGACAAGGGTGACCATTTAACAAATTCAAATTCCCGGTGTTAAAAGCAAAGCTATAGAATCAGTTCAGGAGAATTATTTCTGCACAATTACATGCTGTGCAGCCATTTGTGAAAGTGTGAAGTCAGCTTAAAGCAGAGAAATTGATATGTCACCATCTATTGATAGTGGTCCTAATAGAAGGCAAAGGAAAAAAAATCAGATTTATATAAATGTTATCGTTATCCTCCCAGCTAAAAAGTGAAACTGGCACAGCTCTATTTTTTATACTGGGCAAAATTCTTGCATCTCATATGCTATAGATAGAAGCCCAGTTCAGGAATGACAAAAAATAAGATGACAACTTCAGAAAGAATATCTCTGGATTATTCATTTCATGCAATATTACAAATTGGCAGAGCAATACATAAAACTGATACTTTCTTGCTGTCTCAGTGAATCAAAGCAATTAGATTCCAGATTACTCTTTTTGTTAATTTCTTCAGTGATGAAACTATTTACTTATGCATCCCAATTGACTTGCAGCTTGTCTCTCCGGGATCCTTTGGCCTCTTTTCTCACCTTGAAGACTAAATTACTTCGTAAGTAGTCCAGTGAAACAGAGGAGAATATATGGCAAAGTTAATGGTATACACATCATAACTTTGTCTATAATAAACATGTACGGTATTCTGCAATTTCTTTTAGCAATCAGCACCTTGAAAACATTATTCTCCAGAAGGGTCAAACTCACCCCAGTGTGAAGCAGCAGAACAAGGTCTGAAAGTCGCTTAAGTTCTTATTTCATGGCACTCACTTTCTCTGTTAGCCTTACATACCAAGCAAATATTCTCTTTTAGATAAAGGATAAGAAAGGCATGAACAACAGCTACTAAAATTTCAGCACATTTTTCTGTAAATTCAATGTAAAGCTGCCTTGAGGAAAATGGGTTATCTAGTTCTCCTCCACCCAAGCCCATGGCAAGAAAAACTGTAATGTTATTCTTAGCAGATGTTTGCCTAAATCATTCTTTAAATTATGCAGATTTTGCTACTTCTATTGACATTCCTTGGTTAAGTCTACCAGAAATGCTTTCCTAATGCCCAATCTAAATCTCTCTTGCTGAGTGTTAAGCCTATTTTTGTCTTGGATGATAGAATAGGGAATACAGTTAGTAAACATGAAAATGTCAATACAAACCTTGAAGGAACTGTAAATATTTTGGAACTCAGAGAACAATTTACTAATTTCTGCTTTGCAGCTTATCTCAAAATGGTTTTCTTGTCTGCCTGCAGTCTCTTTTCCTAAACTACATTCCATGTCTTTCCATATTTCCTCATTTTTCAAGATGTCTGTTCATGTTCTGTACTCTTGCTAGTTGGCACACTTCTTTTTTGAGGTTGGAGTGCCTCAAGCACCAAGTAAAGGGCTTAGTATACCAAGCAGAGCAGAACGATTAGTCCATGTGTCTATTGCAAGATGCACTCTTGCTTAACACAATGCATGTTGTTAACACTTTTTTCAAATTGAGATACACTGTATCTCAATTTTCTAAAGCTGCTGTCTAACCAGTTGTCCTTTCCTTTATTCTGTTCCACTAAAAATTTCTGCCTAAAAATTTTCAATTCTTCTTGAATTATAAATTTAACAACTGTATTATCTTTTCTGTTATCCAAGTCAGTAACAAAATTGTTGAAAAATACTGAGGAGAAAAAAATTCCTCAGAAACAACATAAAGTTCTATCCCAGTATTTCTAACCACTTTTACCTGTTCACCTTAGTAGTTAAATCCATGCCATGTTGCTCTATCTTGCTGCTCAGAATAGTGTAGATTACTTCTATGTATGTGTCTTGATTTGCCATTGTTACTTAATCTAAGGCAGTCATTATCTGCTAGCTGTCCATCAGCAGCTGGCCTATAGAATGGCAAAATCCTTCCATAAAGTCCAAAAAATAATTATTGTGTGTGCAGGAATAAATATTCCTAATGGCTATTAGATTTCTTTGGATTCAGATCAAGAAATAAAAGATAAAGTCCATTTTAAATATTTTTAACTACTTTAATTAACACTTCCCCTTCCCATAAATCTGATATAGACATACTGATCATAAACTTTAATGTATATATGCAGAGGTAATACAACTCATCATCACTAAAAGTGAGATTTATATAAATTTTGCACAACCGTTACTGAGTAGGTGATAGTAATTTTTTCAGGAACATTTCAAACATCCTTTTAAAAGCCAATCAAAGATCCTCTTAATATGTCCATTTAATTAGAAGCTGAAAAATTTGATTCTTATACTGTTGTCAGGAGCATATTGCATGCAGGGATTGAAATACATTTGATTGGCTCCTCAATGTGTAGCTTCACTTCAAGCAACAATTCCAGAGCACAGATAATTGGTGCCCTGCAGCTTTCCCCACTGAAAATCAATTGAATTTCCATTATATTTCAATTGTCTTGCAGTGGGAAACCTACAGGGTTTCGTTGGCTGGTGGTTTTTTAATATTACCTTCTGCACTAGAGAATAAAGTTTTTAATGCTTTTCCCTAGGTAATCTACTAGCAACACAAGAAAATAATCAATTCAAACAATCTGCTCTCCATGAAACTCCCTTCCCGAAAGGGCAAGTAATCTTCTCCTGCATTGTACTGATTTTCTCACACTTCCAAGCCTTGCTTCCGTCACCATGGTCTGCAGCTATTTTTGCAATGTGTTCTTCACCTAGTACTTCATCTGGAAATGTTTTTTTATATGATTATTCCCAGCAGCAAGCACCATACACAGTAGTAACACGTGTGTAGAGTAATGTAGTACTTCAAAGGTGTACATCTCAAAAGGCAAAAAAAAAATATTTATTTTGGTGTTCCTTTGTTTACAATCCTGTAAATAACAGAACTATCTTTCCAGTTACTCCTTTGTCCAGCCAAATCATGTGTCCATATAAAGCTGAATGCAGAACAGACTGAAGCAAGGTTATGCAAGGGCTTGTATCACCACCTGGTATTTTCTTTCTCTATTTACAGAAACTGCTTTCACCTTATTAGACTGCACAAGATACGACACCTGTGTTGACTCCTTACTATTTTTGACTCAAATGGCCAGTCCTGAAGAAAGTTCTTATAATCATCAGAAGAAAGCTGGAGGAATGCAGCTCCGTGTTTTAAAGCACAGATTTACCAAGCAGAAATAAACATCCATGGCCTTCCTTATTTTAGTGACAGCCTTTGGAAACAGAGCACAGTGATATTTAACTATCTGGTCAGAACAAACACAGGTGGCATTTGGGAAATAAAGGGGGAAAGGAAAAACTAGTGCTTTATTAGATCAGATCAATTGAAAGGCATTGTTCTTCAAATGAAGGACTGTTTTATTAACAGCAGCCTCCCATGCCTTATTCTGATATTGGTACATGACTTTAGAAAACTCAGGGGAAAGAAAATCATTATTTTAAGCCTTAATCAGGTACCAGAATAGAAGATTTCTGGACAGAGAAAGAATGGTGAATAATCTTGAAAGGAAAGTTCAAAAAAAGTCGTTCTGAACCTTTACTTTCAATTTTGTATTTGGTGTTTACTTATACTACACAGAGTTGATCCATATGTTCCTTCAACTTCTATTAAGAACTTCTCTCTCTCTAACTTTTTTTAAAAAAATCATTTTAAAACTTTTTCACTGACCAAATTTACCATCTGAAATGCCACTGAATCTTTATATTCTAGAAGAATATCAGGAACTACATTATTCCTGATTTATAAACAATTTCTGACATTTTAAACAACACAAAGTTCAAAAGTAAAAGTTCTTAAGACTTCTACGAAATGCTGCTCAAAAGCACTTATGCACCAACAGCCATCAAACAAATGTCTACCAACGCTTTCCAATATACAGACATCATCTGTGACTCTAAAAACTTCACTTAACATTTTCAAGTTACAAGTTGTATTCTAAATGCATTCTCCCCATGTAATGCTGAAGAGTTAGATCAAACGTTTACTTCCACAAACTTCAAATATGTGCCAAATTCCAAATTTAATTTACAAAGTATAACCAATGACATACTAATGGATGTTACATTAATATAGCTATAGAAACAACATTACATTAATTAGAACTTTGTAAAAGCTGTAATTAAGATATTCAGTGACAGCTGCCTTTCCTGTCCCTTAGCTTCACCAAGAAATCTCACAGCACTACTTATTTTGGAATCATCAGCTGCGCAGATGCAGGAGGAGCCATCTGTTGGCATTTTTTAAATGTTAACTGACAGAGGTTCCAAACAATTGCTCCTAATAATTTTTTTAAAAATCCAAAATAGCGTTAATTATTTTTAAAAAATCTTTATCTGGCTTTGGCAGAATTTATGACATTAGCACTTAAAAATGCATGCATCTTCGGCTTCAAATCTGACTGATGTACTCTACCAACATAGGATCAGAATAATACCATTGCCTTACATGCACAGATAAAGCACTTTAATGTGGTAACTTTATCCTTCGTCTATTTGTAAAGCTTTATCATAGAATCATAGAATCATTTAGGTTGGAAAAGACCTTTAAGATCATCAAGTCCAACCCTTAGCCTAACACTGCCAAGTCCACCACTAAACCATGCCCCTAAGCACCACATCTACACGTCTTTTAAATCCCTCCAGGGATGGTGACTCAACCACCTCCCTGGACAGCCTGTTCCAATGCATGACAACCCTTTTGGGCAAGAAATTTTTACTAATATCCAATCTAAACACTCCCTAGCGCAACTTCAGGCCATTTCCTCTTGTCTTATCACTTGCTACCCAAAAGGGATCATCTACCAAAGGTCTACAAAGTCACTCTGTGGATAGTTGTTCTGCATTGTCAAGTCAAGGTTTATTTTTCCTCACATTTGGGACTTCCATGGGCTTGTCACAGATCATTTTGATACCAGTCTACATGATCCTTCTTTCTTTTCTGTAACCTTAATATGTTCTTAACTAGGCTATCGTTCACATATAGGAAATGCGGAAAGATATTAACACTCTTGTATGTTAAAGTTTTTTCTTTCATATTCTAATTTCTTGCTCATCTCAATGAACTTTGGATCTTGCTTGTCAGCACAGCCCACACCCCCCCAAATCTAGCATTCCTACTCTGTTCATTTAATCCCAACATACGAAGGCATTTCTTTGTGAATAACATTTCTTCCTCTTTGATGTTTACACCCTCCAAACAATCTGTTGCTATTATCAGACCTGAAGGAATAATGAATTCAGTGCATTACACATTTTTTCCCTGTGTCAGCAAGCAGATGGCAAAATTCTCAAACTCATTCATCATTTGAAATTATCTTGGAAGAGCCTTCAGTTTTGCTGTGTGGGAGCTACATGAATGACAGACATTCTGTACATCCACATTATCAACTAAGTTTACTCCATGGTTAACTCCTGTGTCCCAGTTCTCCAGTTATTGACACTAACAAAACATTCATTTTCTCTTGAACTCTTTGGTAGAGTAAACCAGCTCTCCCCTAAGGAAAAACTTTGCTGTAACTCTGGGATAGTTTATTTCAAGGACAATTTACAACAGTCAATATGGATAAGACAGCATCAGGTCTGATTTCCTACACCCTACATAGTTCACCACCACTACAAAAATAAACTTTGACTGCAAACTCCTTTAAGTGCCTTGAAGTCCCATCCCAGCCATATATACTCATATAATCAGTACTATGTGAGAAAAACAATGTTCTGGTGGACTGCAGCTCAGCTGTCAGATCGTTTCAGACACTGCAATGAAAACAAAAATGCCAAAAATAGTATTTATACTCTAGGGTCACAGGGAGCTCAAAAGGAAATCTATGAAGGTTCAAGGTTGTGTTGTATAAAGCATACATGGCTGCACAACTGCTGAGTTTACAGAGCTTTGAGCAGGAAGGATTCAATCCCTCTGCATCGCTTCGCCTCGAGTGCAGGCATGTAATATTGTAGATGTAGCCAGTAAGCCTCGAACACAAGAATCTTTTCACTCATCCAAGGAAATGTTCTATTTAATTTGACAGTGTAGCTCCTCAGGTGGAACAAGAGCAACTTCCCCACTCTTTCACTGACAGAAAGTGGTTGGGGCAGGACCGGGAGCATGCAGGTGTATGTGATGTTTTGGACTTTTATTCTTCCAGAAGCAGAAGAAGTAGAGCAAGCCTGTACTTTCTAAGGTGACTTCTGAGTCAGTAACACTGGTTAAGATTGTGCCCAAAGATGCAATGGAGTCTTTAAAGAGCTTCATTAATAAAATATCAATAAAGCATAAATAAATCACTATGTCAAATAATCCTGTTGAAATGGAACAGCTACTTTGCATGTCTAAGCATATCACAAATTGCTTGTAAATCTGATGCTATGGTGTTTATAGCAACCTCTGATTTTTAGCAGCCTGGGGCACTCTAAACAGAGATTTTTTTTTTTCAGAGGTTAATGGGTAGAATGAAAAAGACTGATAATCTGAGAGCCTAAATTTTCAGTGCTGACTCCTGTAGTAGAATCTAAGCCCATGAATTGTGGGGTAGAGGGATTCCCTCATAAATATGGGGAGATTTGTTCATCATAGAACAGGACATGCAGGTGCCAGTCTTAGACTAAGGAAAGAATGAAGCATTTGTTGTAAAAAAATGTACCTCAAAACCAAAACCAGTCTGGGAGATGCATTATCTGGGACTAACCATCCTGAATCCCTTCCCAAAACACAGTATACCTAAGCTCTTTTCCTTGGGTAAGCAGAGAGTTCATTCATTTATTTTAAACTGCCCTTCATGCTCTATTTCATTATTTAGAACAAGCCCTTATGAAGTGCAAAACCCAAACTTAATTCTTTTCTTTCACTGAGGAGTTTGAACCTGCTTCTCAAGAAGAGTTCTATACCATGTAGGAGGTCAACATTTCATCAATATTCCCTTAGCCAGTGACTTTTTAGCATAAAGTATAGAAACAGTTAAAGAAAGAACTAGATTAAAGTACAAATGCTAATCTAATTATAGGGTTACAGAGTTATGTTCTTTCTCTTAGACTTAGTCAATCCTATAAACCGTTGAGACTGTTACTGCTTCTCCGTACTCCCTCTTCGCTGATGAACTTAACTGTACTTTGCAAGTTGGGTGATATGGGTTCACAATTGAAACTGAGCTGCTGAGGCAAGTATCCTGATCCCTACACTAATATGTTAAAAATATAGGAGTGTATATAAAAATGTTGGAGTAGCCACAGTGCCTGTTGCAGGGGTCGGAGTAGCTACAGCGGTTGTCGTGGGGTTTGAAGTAGTCGCAGTGCCTGTCATGGGGGTTTGAGCAGCCACATGCCTGTTACCGGGGTTGATCTCTGGACAGTATTCCTAAATAGTTGTTTAACCCTAAACAAGACCTGAACCGCATTCAGGAGACATAGCAATATGGACACATTTGTTTGAACATCCCAAGGATATTCAAAATCCTCAGGGAATATTGTGGACGTCTTCATTAAGAGGATAGAAGAAAAAGGAGTTTCTGACAATATGGAAGGGAAGATGAACAAATGGGAGAAAGTGTCCCATCCTGTCTCCCCCTAAATTCATTCTCCGATGAGAAAAAAGTGTAATTACTAATAGTTTCTAAGAGGTGGTTCCCGAGGTACAGAGATGATGGCAGTGCTGAGTACAGATATCAGATTAGACTTATGACCAATGATGTTATTGCATCATAAAACAGCAGCAAAATGATAACCTTGGCCCAGTTCTGAATAATGATAAACAGCACAACAAGGAACACACACTGCAAACAAGGTATTACATAACGCAACAGCCCCACAACTTTGAGAGCCAATAAATCAACATTGTGACCAATCAATGCAATGAATGCTTATAACCAGTTTTGCCTTAACATGCTTTGGTCAGATCTATCGTTTCCTCAACCCGTCGTGCCTGACGTTGGGCGCCAAAAAGGACTGTCGTGGTTTAACCTGGCAGGCAGCCAAATACCACGCAGCCGCTCGCTCACTCCCCCCCACCCTGGTGGGACAGGGAGAGAATCGGAAGGGTAAGAGTGAGAAAAACTTGTGGATTGAGATAAAGACAGTTTAATAGAACAGTAAAGGGAAGTAATAACAATAACAATAACAATAACAATAACAATAACAATAACAATAACAATAACAATAACAATAACAAACAATAACAATAATAAATAAAAATACACAAAATGAGTGATGCACAAAGCAATTGCTCACCACCCGCACCGACCGACAACCAAGTAGCGATCACGCCTACCGTTCATATACTGAGCATGACGTCACATGGTATGGAATACCCCATTGGACAGCTGGGCCAGCTATCCCGGCCATGCCCCCTCCCAAGATCTGCGTTTAGTAGAGCATGGAAGCTGTCCTTGACAGGGTACTTAGCAACAACTGAAAACATCAATGTGTTATCAACATTCTTCTCATAATAAATCCAACACATAGCACCAGGAATAAACTTAACGCTATCCAGCCGAAACCAGAACAGCATACTATGGGGTTTGGGGGGGTTGGCGTTTTTGTTGTTGGTTTTGTTTTTGTTGGTTTGGTTTGGGTTGGGTTGGGTTTTTATTTCAAGCTAAATAAGAAGGAATGCCTTTTCTGTAAAGCTTAACAGGACTTAGACATAAAAGACGTATGGTTGCTCACACTTTCAACTCTGGGCAACTTCTGGTCATGGTGAAACAGAACTCTGAGTTTCCAAGAAACTTGCTGAAAACGTTAATGCCCATAGGCACCTATAGTGAGATTAATCTAACTTCTACACCTGAGTTGGCTCTACATGATTAAGAGTATTTTTTAACTACAGCTATCAGAGCTTGTGATTAAGGGTGAATGCAGGAACTATGAAGACTCCAATCCTGCTCATAAGCAAATTGATTGGATTCTTCTATCATCTTCCATTAACCTGGAACGTATCGATAGCATTGTGCTTCAACTACATAGCAATGCAAAAATATTTTAATTACTTCAGTGACTTCTTACAAAGTTAGAGATTTCAAAATCCTTTAAAAAATCCTAGGAAGAAATACTCTAACCTATTGTATGTACTTTTTATTAGCAGAGTTACAAATACTCACAAACAAAGGGGCTTCATCAAATTACATACCTTTGGATGAAAACTACTAAATCAATAAACCACTGTGTTAAAAAATAGAAAATTCTTCAATAAAATTTATGTCAAAGAGTCAGCATTGTTTCCATAAAAACAAGCAATCAAATGAACATAACGAACACACCACAATCTTTATGAGCTTCCATTTAGAACTGATTTATTCATATTTAAAAATGGAGTTTTGTAATGTAAATTCACTATGCCCTGAAAGGCATTGGTAATCAACAATTCACAGTAGTAATAAGAGCAAAACTTTTATCCATTTACAAAACTTTTCCTGTAAGTTTTAAAATACTTTTTAAATTTTCATTTTTTAAACTTTCTGCCCTTTTAGATTCTAAGTATCAGAAAAAAAAAGATCAATGTTATTAAGAAAAACTGGGGTTTGCTGGTCAATAATATAAAAAGGAGAGAGGACTATAGTTTAAAGCAAAAATTCAGCACCCAATCAATTAAGGACTTCAGGAAAGTCTCGGCATAAGTGTGAACTCGTTAATATTTCCACTAGCACAATGAAATCATTAGAATATGTCCACTTGTTTGAGTATTTTGCTGCAGTGGTCTGGGACTTAAGTTTGAAAACCTTTGTAAGCAACAGAAAAATGTAGAAAATATCTTTCTGCTGAGAAGGGCTTGCCTATGTGAGTAAGGAATACTTGTATGAGGAGGTTTTTCAGGGTTTATATTTTCACACATATTAATGACACTTTCAGAGGACTAAAAATCCCCACCCTGCTTCATAGCAGAAACTGATTATGTGGGAACTAAACCTGAAGATAATTTTCTCTTCTAATTCTCATCTTCTTTCTTCCTCAGAGGAAACTTGAGGACACCAGAACTGATGAAAGAGATTAAATGGGTTTAGTCTGACTTTGCAGAGCAACTGTTAGGGATTCCAGATTTTACTGTTGGTATTAAATATATTCCAATGAAACAAGAAGGTGACAGAACCCTGTCCTTGATAGCTTAATGGATAATTTCAGAATAATTATCCTTCTAATTCACAAGGCTGAAAGAAAAATCACCTTTGAATTAAATAAGGAGAACTTGGTTAGTTATTTGACAGTGTTCTCTGTTGGTTTAGGCTAGATCGCACCACAAAGAATCTGTAATAATATAAGATTGCAAAGTAAAACATACCCAAGATGAACATAATCCAGAATTCTGATTTTGACTGTAGTCAGAAGCAGATGTTAAGTTGCAAGAAATTAAAAACAGATTGATGAGAAAAAAATGCAGCCTCTGCACTCAGCTGCACCCTGTTTTCCAGCAAATAACGCTGGTCCTGCAGCACAACATATTGCATTCTTTGTGATTCCTTCTGACATTAATTATAATATGACCAAACACAGTTTGATAAGCATAGGTATATCACCTTTTGTGAATCTTGCTAAATTCTTAATTCAATGAAAAAACAACAGGTTGTAACATTTCCACAAAGCCATTTAAAATAGAGAACTGTTTGACCCAGGAAAACTGCACTTAATCTCTCATTCCCCAGCTCAGCGATACTTGCAAGTGAATAAGCAGTGGAAGGGAGACATTGAGACATTCCTACCCATTTTCTAGCACATACATCCCCAGGAGAAGAGCCAAGAGAACATAGCATTTATAACTATTCTGCTCCAACACATGCACCAAGGAGATATGAAGCACAACATCCTCCATTCCACTTACACTGTAAAGTATGACATTATAAAATCTTAAGGAAAAGATATGTTTAGCAATATACAGTGCCTGGCAAAACAATGGTGGAATACTAGAAGCAAGTGGGTGATATTATAGTATGAATATGAACTATAAAGTAGATGTAACCAGCTTTGATATTCAAGAATATATAATACCTTGTTAAATAAGCTATTGCAGTCAGGGTGGCAGAAAGATCACTTTGATTAAGTCAAAGATTAAAAGGAAAAAAAAAAAATTGAAATATCAACTACTCTTATGAAAAAAAAAAATCTGAAAAACAGCAAACAAATGTTATTCCAGAAATATAGAAGTTTTATTTCAATGGGTTTTACTTTATTGTTTCAGCATTTGATATAACTTACAAGAAAGCTTTTGTACTGCCTCCCCTTTAGGTAGTGCATGAGTCAAAAAGATCATAGAATGCTGGAATTATGGAACGGTTTGGGGGTTGGGAGGGACCTTTAAAGATCATCTAGTCCAACCTCCCTCTCATGGGCAGGGACATTTTTCACTAGATCAGGTTGCTCAAAGCCCCATCCAACCTGACATTGAACAATTCCTGTGATAGGGTATCCACAACTTCTCTGGGCAATCTGTTCCACTGTCTCACCATCCTCATTGCAAAAAATTACTTCTTAATGTGCAATCTAAACCTACCCTCTTTCAGTTTAAAAATGTTGCCCCTTGTCCTGTCATTACATGCCCTGGTAAAAAGTTTCTCTCCATCTTTCTTCCAAACCCCCTTTATATATTGAAAGGCTGCAATAAGGTCTCCCTGATGCCTTCTCTTCTCCAGGCTGAACAACCC
>VZTQ01006153.1:255442-278735 GCA_013400755.1 Pelecanoides urinatrix | reverse complement strand
CTCCTGCTGGCCACACTATTCCTGATACAGGCCAGGATGCCGTTGGCCTTCTTGGCCACCTGGGCACACTGCCGGCTCATGTTCAGCCGGCTGTCAACCAGCACCCCCAGGTCCTTTTCCTCTGGGCAGCTTTCCAGCCACTCTTCCCCAAGCCTGGAGCATTGCCTGGGGTTGTTGTGGCCGAAGGTCCTTTTATCCTTTTTAAAAATGGGCGTGATCTTTCCCTTTTTCCACTCTATGGGGACTTTGCCTGACTGCCATGACTTTTGAAATATGATGGAGAGTGGCTTGGCAACAACATCCACCAATTCCCTCAGGACCCTGGGGCACATGTCATCACATCTCATAGACTTGTGTATGTTCAGGTTTCTCAGGTGGTTTCAAACCTAATCTTCTCCTACAATGTGAGGGACTTTGTTCCCCCTGTCGTTGTCTTGAGTTTCAGGGGCTTGAGAGATGTGGGAAGAGAAGTTACCGTTGAAAACTGAGGCAATAAAGTTGTTGAGTACCTCAGCCTTCTTCACGTTGGTTGTCCCAAGGTCTCCTGTCTCATTTATCAGGAGGGAGTACATTTTCTTTAATCTTCCTTCTCTGTCCAATGTACCTGTAGAAGCCCTTATTATTATTATTTTTCACATCCCTTGCCAAATTCAGCTCCAACTGTGCCTTAGGTTTCCTGATCCCATCCCTACACAACCAGGTAGCACCCCTATATTCTTCCCAGGATACCTGTCCCTGGTTCCACTGCCTGTGCATTTCTTTCTTACACTGTAGTTTGACAAGGAATCATAGAATCATAGAATCGTATGAGGAGGTCCTTACTGAGCTGGTCTCCTGCCCTCCTTGCCTGATTTCTTATACTTGCCTTATTCTTATTTCATGGGAATGAATGCTCTAAGAAAATGTTATCTTTTGTTGCATCAGCCCTTACAATGGAAAACTCTTGCACTAGAAAATTTCATCAGCACTACTCAATCAAGTTTAAATAATTGATATAGAAATTTTTGTACAGCTGTGTTAGATTGAATTCGACCCTTACTTGCTCACATTTTTTATATTTTTGTTGTTGTGGGGTTTTTTTTAAACTTTTTAACCATAACTGGGGATATTTATAAGGAAAATCAGCAGGCTTATTTTAAAATGCTTAATACATTCACTGGTTTTGAATTCGTTGACTTCCTCACTATATTTCCATGCTTCTGAAATTCAGTTCTAAACCAAAATCACTAAGGAAAAAATAGTGTCGTTTTTAAAAATTTCCTAAATTTCCTTAAGGAAAACCTTATGTGCTTCTGAAAGTGTTTGGGTCAAAGCCTTTGGGGAGATTTCACCTGAATTTGTCACAGGGTGAAGAAAATCAAACTGCTTGAGTTTTCCACAGTAAATGAAATATTCATCTGAATACTCAAAATGGCAGCTAATGGTACAATTAACATTCCATTTAATGGAATGGTTAACAAAATCCAAAGGACTTGAAGTTCAAAATCATAAACCCATGCTCCACACAACTCTAAATTGTATGAATATGCAAATTGCACTGTAAACTAAATGTTTCTTTTATAATTCAGGAAATGAATAGTATACAGAAAGCTATGTAACATGCAGGATGCACTAGAGGAAGAGAAGGAGGCATACTTGCTTGCTCTTAATTTAAAGTAGCACTGCCTTGGCTCTAAATTCCTACCAACTTTTGGAAGAAGCAGAGAAACTACATACAGCTACTTTTGCTTCCCCATTTGACTGATACCAAGCTTAGCTAATGCCCAAAAGAGAAAGTGTTTGTCCACTGAATTGGGTCAACAACCCAATGCAGGAGAGAGCAGAACTTCATCCATCATCTTGCTGAAGGGTTCAGTGAGCTCATTGCTCACCTTCAGACACTAGCGCCTAGGAACGTTTAAATCTCTTGATCTTCATTTCTTTAGACTTCAATTACCATCCCTAAAGATGTGTTAAGTCTGATCTTAAATATACATTGGAATAAATGCATAATGATCGTGAGGTCTTTGGACACTATGTTAATGAGATCCATAAAAATATGAAGTCTACAGAAGTGCCTCTTTGCTATTTTCTCTCTTACATTCTCCAGAACTTCATTAATAAATATTAATGCTATTTTAATACTTAAACATGTTCTACTATGTATTCCTTATACTTTCTACCTTGGCACCTAAGCTTCCCTTGAGAAATTATAATGAATTTCTAAAGACTTCCTCAGCACATCATCTCAGACCAAGCAAACTATCATTATTTCCCATTTTACTGCTTCTTCCTCTGTTTTAGTAATATCCACAATCCAGAGTACATGTAATTGATAGAGCTGTGCCGTTTGCTGAATGGTGTCTTATAAGTGTTATATAACTGAACAGGAAAAAGCAGTAAAACAGAAAATTCTTTTTTAATGCATTCACAATAAAATATGCATCACATTCCTTAGAGTTTATAAACAGTAACGGTTTCTAGAACTGTTCTGTCACTAAGCAGCTCTTAGGACCTTCCACTCTGTAGAATGACCTGAAAAACTATTTATTTTCTTATCAATTGGTTAGTTTCTAACAATTTTAAAAATTAATTGCCTCTATTTCTTAGACATCATTAAAAATGCAGGGCCCTGTTTCCAGCTTGATCTGAGGCTATACATAAAAAACTTTTCAAACTATGTGGCTAGGACATACTTTATTTGTGTCCATATCATTACAAAGATTTGTAACAAATGTTTATTTCTTCAAATTGAGTAATTATGTTATCCCAGCTGTTCAAGAATTTAGCCAAGAGTTTAATGGAGTGTTAATTTTACATTTTCTTCTGAATATAAGCTATGTGGTCAACGGAGTTAAATCCAGTTGGCGACCGGTCACGAGCAGTGTTCCCAAGGGCTCAGTTTTGGGGCCAGTCTTGTCCAATATCTTTATCAACGATCTGCGTGAGGGGATCCAGTGCTCCCTCAGCAAGTTTGCAGATGACACCAAGCTGGGCAGGAGTGTTGATCTGCTGGAGGGTAGGAAGGCTCTGCAGAGGGACCTGGACAGGCTGGATCGATGGGCCAAGGCCAACTGCATGAGGTTCAACAAGGCCAAGTGCCGGGTCCTACACTTGGGCCACAACAACCCCAGGCAACGCTCCAGGCTTGGGGAAGAGTGGCTGGAAAGTGCCTAGAGGAAAAGGACCTGGGGGTGCTGGTTGACNGGTCTTTTCCAAACTTAATGATTCGAAAAAACATACTGTAATTGCCATTTGTTACTGAACATTTCTGAATCTTTTTACTCATTATAATTCCTATTAACACTGTCTAGTATAAATCCAAAGAAGGGAGTTAAACATTATATGTATTAAGAATATTATATATATAAGATATATATAATCATACATTTATATTCACAGACTATTATATAGTCTACTCTGTGAACTGTGGAAGACTCTTGCATCATTTCCAGCCACCAGCTGGAAATAGGCAACTTCCTCCACATCTTCAGCTACATCTATATAGATAAATAACACAGGAACAACTTGGGCTGCATCCATGTAGTTAAATGTTTTAACTTTTCAATTTCAAGCACCAGAACAGGATGTTTTGGAGACTGTCTTCTGGTTTCTGAACCTGCCTCAGTCACTGTCTCAGACAGAGATGTTTTGGTCCAGATTATGCTAAACTGTGTGTTTACTATTAAAAAGTATCAGTAATTGTGCTTAAATTTATTTGACCCAGATTAGTTTATCAATGTAGACACACCGGAAGAATACTTTTAATGTCCTCATAGCCATGCAGTGAAATTGAAAAATTCAGGAAGCTGAAAAATAGTTGAGGTTATGAATCAGATTTCATAATTAAGTCAAAATCAATCCACAAACAAATACATTTAATCTCTGAATCATTTTAACTCCAGTTGGTTGGCTTAGAAAGTGCACAGAAGCTTAATTCTAGAGAAGAGAGAACTAGCCAGGAAAAATATCTATTGTGCAGCATGGGTAATGCTACTTGAAGTGCGGGTAGCAAAGGACAGATGCTTTCTTCCATAACTCACTGACAAATACTTCACAGAGCCACTTGTCTTACTCAAGTACTGAAGGACTGCAAGCCAGGAGTCTTAATGTAACATTTAAAGAAGTGAAAACTCACTGGGCTTGAGGAAGATATATCCAAAGATCTTGGTAGTGCACAAAAGAAGGTAAAAAGCCTGGCATCAGATCCAAGATGAGGAGGCACGGTCATAGGAAATATAACCAGAAATTTCTGAATTAATACAAAGTGCAAGAAGCACAATGGCACAGAAACTTACACAATTAGCAGCAATTAACAGACAATTCATCTGAACACAGAGGGAACCATTCCCCTGCTGACAGCTGATCATTGCATATAGGTTTTGAAGCTCTCAGGAGCCAGCAGTGAATATCAGCAAAATGGTGCTGATCAGATAGGTTCTGCAAAAAATTCATTTCAGGGAGAGGACCACAAACATATCAACATGTTTTGCAAAGGATTGTTGTCTCCCCCACACCTGATTATCTGTATTATCTGGTATCCAGTAGAGCAGCTGAACAAAATCTATTTAGCTGAACAGATGATAAGATTTGTTAATATAGCTTTTATTGGATTTACTAAACTACCTAAACGTACTAATAGAATTAGTTATTTCAACAAAATATGCTGATGCAAAAATACCTCTAATTATAAATGTCTGCTTTTAAATTCCCAGATAAAATAAAAACATAGCAGTGTCTGGAGGATGAGGATTGAGATTTTCCTTCTTGTGGTAAAAATGTAAGAACAGTCAGACTTTTCACAAAAAAATCCCAGTGCCATTATCAGTGGTACCTTGATGAAGTTACAGAAACCAGACGAATATCCCACACTACATGTGATACAAAGGAATATGTATGATACTACATATGATACAGACACATAGGAACATCATTCGTGACATCTAGAGATTTCTTCTGTTCTATGGGGAGGAGTGCATTATAGGCATATACAGTTAAATAATGCTCTGTAAGAGCATTAAGAGTGGCATAGAGTTTGACATAGTCATTCCAGTCTGGTTGGCTTGTCCTATTACACAGTTCACCTTTGCTGCAAATGATCTGAAGGCAACCAAAACAAGCAGGAAGCACAACACTGAGCTGAGCTAGGACAAATCATTCTCGAAACGTTTCAAGTGCAGCTGAAAGCAGAGGTTATTTGATATCTCATGTGAAAATAGTTCACAGGAGATTTCCAAATGAAAGCAGTCTGGCTGCACTTCTAAAGAATCTCCAGGACTGAGGATACTTTTTCTTTTATTGCTGCTTACACAAAATGTCATGTAAAGGAGGCCCAATCAGAGAAATCAATGGTGATAAAAAATATACAAGTGAATAAGAGCTTGAATGAAATACATATAACCCTAGAGTAGAGCTGGATGCATCCATGGAATTCTGTGACTAACTGAGCCTGTCCAAAGACAGCACTATCATATCTGTTTGCCTAGATACACCAGTGACAAATGCTTGAATAACCACAGAAAAACAGAGGCTGGTATTCTAGTAGTAGCTCATTTGCAGTCTAGAAGCAAAGCAGCCTGGCCTGTTGCAATGGTGCATGTCAGAGAATTAAAAATTATCAATTTCTTACCTTGCAGAAGGGCTGGGAGAAAAAATCAGCAAGCATCTGGACCAAAAACATAAAATCACCTGAAGTTTGTGACTGTCCTCAGGATTGGTAGCAAAGTACTAGAATTTAGATTCCAGGGCAGATATATGGTGAGGGAAGGTTACTAATGGGCCGTAGAACCTCTGCCATTATAAATTCACATGTAGTATAGTGCGTAACTTCTAGCAGGGCACTCACTATGCAACTTTCCTGTCCTCATTACGAAGGCACCCTTCCCATGCATCCCCGAATGGTGAAATGACATCCATTCTTAGGTGTCACACTGAGAACTTTAATTAGTTCCTTTTCCAAGACACCAACAGGGTATAAGGAACCAGTGATTTCTTTAGGCCTGATAGATAAATAGCCAGCTAGAACTGTTTTCTGTATATATATTTCTTTTTGTTTATGAGTGTTATGGACAAAACAGTCTCAACTCAGGGAGCTTTCACTTAATTGAATTATTTTTATCAAAAATATCTAATTTTGAGTATTGAGAAAAAGAAAATGTAAGTAATTAAACAAATACTTAAGTAAACACCTTTTTTCCTCCTTCTCTAAGCTTAAATTAAACCAAACTTTTATCCTCCCTCTTCGAAGCCTCAGCTTCCCTCCTTTTTGCTGTGGGTTACACTCAGCCCATCCCAATCCCTTTGGTGAGGCAACAAGCAGTGCAGGAGGATGGGGTCTTATGTGTAATGGTTTCCTTCTGCAGATCCCTGGCTTTCCTCCACTTATGTGTCTTCATGGTTTCTCTCTGCCACTTCCCAGCGTCCCTGCCCCAGCACGGTTCACCCATGGCCACAGTGCCTCAGGGGTGTCCCTGCTCCAGGGTAGGTTGACCATGGCCACAGTCCCTCAGGGTTTTTCCTGCCCCATCTTGGGTCACCCATGGCTGCAGTCCCTCAGGTTTCTCCTGCCCTGATGTGAGTCACCCATGGCCACAGTCCCACAAGAATGTACCTGCCCCAGCGTGGGTCACCCACGGCTGCAGTCCCTCGGGGATGTCCCTGCCCCAGGGTGGGTTGGCCACAGCCACAGTGCCTCAGGTGTGTCCCAGCGTGGGTCACCCAAGGCTGCAATCCCATGGGATATCCTTGCCCCAGTGTGGGGCCACTCACAGCCACAGTCCCCTCAGAGACGAACCCCCTTTGGCGTGGAGCCCCAGTTTCACAGACCGTCTCCTGCCTGCCCTCAGCAACCTCCTCCTCTGACTGTCACCAGCATCAGGGAGTTGCAGACCTCTCTGACTGGCTGACATTTTGTCTTCCCATGGGCTGGAGTCTGTTCTGACCAGCACCAGGCATGGATTCTTCCATGACAAGAGCATTTAAACATAGTCAGTTGGAAGTTAATAATACTGTAATCTGCAGCCTAAGCCCTGCTCCCTACACTCACTCCCACAAAAAAAAAAAAAAAAAGTGAGGCTGAGTACCACAAAAATGGGAACCGAAGACTCGAAGACTGAAGAACAACCTTGCAAGTTAAAGGAAATCTTTTGTCTCACAATTAACATCTGGGCCAGCAAGACCATAAACAAGAAGCTAGTCATCTCATACATAACATACAGTGTCCGGTTACTCTGTTGTTTCATATAACCTGACAAGAAATCAACATATCCTGCATGACATGCCTACTCAAAAAGAACAAAAGGTAACCAGTCCTTCCAGTCTCAATATGACTTTATGAAACTTAAAGACCTCAAATGTGGTTCAGACACATTGTATACTCTGAGGTGCTTTATTATTTGTATTCATGCACAGAAGTGCTATCACGATACATTGGGCCACTCAGTTGTCATTTGGGTACTCTGATGCTAGTGCAATTTACTGGGCCTGATGTGTTTTCACTCAGTTTTTATTCATGCTGTACAACTTCACTGACTTCAAAGGCAACGTTGTTGACTCACATGGAAAGAGAGGTGATTCATGCCTACGGGCTCCTGCACCAGCAGGTTTGCAGAAATAGAACAGTAGAGAGAAAGCTTCACTAGGAAAACTCATAGGAAGCATCACATAAGACTGTTTGATCTGTACCATGTGGTCCCACCTATAAATCCAGAGCAGACTGGGGTTGGAAATAGGTGAGAAGCAGCAGTGATTTGACACAGTTAAATTCAGCTAACTGGAGGCTGGCTGAGCAGAAAGTGTGCCACTGAGCATTGAGTCAATCATCCATAGGCTTTGAAATATGGTGAAATTTCAAAGCACAATCATAGTCTAAAAATTCTTTAAAGACGAGGTGGATTCTTAGCATTCTCAAGTTCTTCTGGGAATTGGACTGAGTCAATAAGATGCATTTACGATTCAGGTACCTTGAGCACTAGTCATATTTGCTCCTGCTCCACCAATTTTTGTTCAATTTATAATAACTCATTGGACTGATCAATTTCAAGGTAATTTCCCTTGAATAATCTGGAGACTTTGCCACCAGTTTTCTGGATGTCATTATACTCAGCCTCAGAAAAATAATTTCTTAGTTAGCATGTGAAATTCTAAGTATCTTCCAAATATTCAGCACCTTGTACATTCAGAATTATTTGTGTCAGCCCAAACTATTGTCCCAGAGACAGAGCTATTAGAAGAGGTCATGCTGCAGTTGCGATGAACCAGGTAAGGAATGTGACTTTGCTAACTCCTGGTGCTTCTGAGCTACTTTCACCTGTAGTGACACTGAGTACCAGTCACAAAGGAAGAACCTGCAGGTTAACTTAGTGCAATACTACAAGACATCAAATATCACATTTCAATTGGCACCATGGGCCAGTTGAAAAACTGGGCAGTTTTAGCTAAGTAGTGGATGACATCCAGGAGCAGATATGACCAGGGAAGGCCAGAGAAGTATTTTTTCAGATCCTTATTCCTCCTCCTGCTGAAGAAGACCTTATAAAATGTTAAAAGTAACTTCAAGCATAGTCATAAGAGATGCTTGCACACAGAGGTGAATCCCTTGCAAAAGTCAACATTGGAAGAAATAATAGGAACCCACACCAGTGAGTGAATCCAGTCTTTTGAATGGCTTGCAAGCAAAGTCTGTCAGAGAAGCCTACTACTATGGTTATGTCAACAGTAGGGTAAGTAATCTTTTTGTGTGTGTGAGACCAGTGAAAGCCCCTCATGGTCCCAACCCCATGTCAGGACTAGATCTAAGCATAAGCTGCCTCCTCCCTCTTAGACAGTCCTGCACAGAAAGCAAGCCAGGAATGCCGGTCAGAAGGGGATTGTGGCACATGTCAGCCAGGTCTCAGACCCAGTTGTCAGAAGATCAGGACCTGTAGGTATTCTCCATCATGTACTTTTACCTCAGTCAGGATGTGTCCCCTCCCTCAAACCACAGACACTGTATTTTCATTGATCCAGTAGTATAGGTGACTGTCAGGACCAGGTAGCATGTGAAGGAAGGACAGATCAACAGTGAACTTGTATTCCTTTTTTTTTGCTATTAATAAAGGTATTAAATAAGTAGCAAGAAAGAACTTACATGAACATCACATTCGGTTCAAGCAAAGAGTTGTTCACACTTTAGCAGGTTGGACTGACCTGACTTCAAACTGCTGATGTAGTTCTGTAAACAGAATGGAAGAAAACTTGTTGGATAGATGCTGAAAGTGTTAAGCCATGCAAAAAAAAAAAAAAAGTATGCAATATAATATCTATTTGAAACAGTTTAACCAATAATTCTACTGAATCACTTTTAAAAACCTAAACATGAACTCCTTTGCAACATACAATGAATACACTAATAGAGTATAGGGGAACACAACTGCTAGAGTTTGCTTTCTTCAGGATTGGTTATCCGGAGCAAAATATTTAATACCCATGTTCACCAGTTAATCTATCCAAGGTGCTATTGAATGGACATGTCAAAGAACAAAGAGCAAATAAATGCTCTATCATTAAAAACAGTTATAAGTGGACAAAAGTGTAAATGGGCAAAACTCAATAAATATACTGACACTGTTTTTTCTAAAACACCGTCTACTCCACCGGTGCTGTTATAAAGGCACTTCTGTTCTCCACATATGTACAGTGGGAGATCCACAAATGATTTTTAAAGATAACTAGTTGGAATCTTCATATACTCCATAAGTCCCTTTTATACATTTGAATTTTAAAAGATGAACTGTATTTTCTACACTTCTAGTGCAAAAACATTCTTTTTTAAAGTTTATTTTAACTCTACCTAAAAATGATAAGCAAGAGAGAAAAACAATTCTAGGAATGACAGTAAGATCGTATACAAAGTGAAAAACAGGTTAATGGACACAAACAATTTGTCTGTAGATAACAATTAGAAGCAGAGCAGAAACAGAAAAGAGATAGAAACTTCCAACACCAAATGGAATCTTTTGAGGGTTGAAATAAATAGGTGACCACCCCAGGACCGCCACCAAAAGTCACAATCCCTGAATTTTGATTTTCTGATTGTTCTTAGAGGATAAATATAAATTTTTCAGTTTTACAGTCTTCTGCACAGCCTGAGTCCATTCAGGACTAGAAATGGGTTTAATGTTATATCCACCTTCTTCCCTCTACACCAACACATAACATAGCAAGCTTTCCATGTTTTTCAGATGACAGAGATACGACTAAGAACCCATTCTTTTTTGGGTTCTTATCCAACACACACCCCACATCCATGGCTACATTCTCATCAATCTTTCTCTAGTGGATACACCAAACTTTCTAGCTATGCACTGTTCATGTCTACTTTTTACTTTCTCGGAGCTGTGCTTACTATATGAACTAAGGAGATCTGATGCATTTCCTTGAGCTTAAAAGCTCAGTGCTCTAGTATTTCAAAATGGAATGCTTTAATGAATTGTGCCTACTTTTGTCTCAAATATATGCATTATACATCAAACATATAGATGTGTTAAATTAATGCGCTACCATGATTTCCAGCATCTGCTTTGTCCATTAATTAGGTTCACTGACAAATTAAATACCTTGTTTAAGAAGCATAGTACAAAGACCTTTTAAAAATAAGTCTTGCTTTTCAATTGGTGGTACATCGCTTTATTGACTAAAATGTGTTACACTCCAAAGCCTAAATGTTTTCTGCAGGACACAAAGCTCTGGCAAACAGAAAAAGCAAATTAATTCCATGTTCTGAATTTTTCTCACACGTAGTGTCTCATTTGCTTTTCAGAATCTCCTTATTAAATATTTTACTTTCCTTTCCCCCCAGTTAACCCCAGAAAAGTGAAATTAAGTTCAATGAACTAATGCATTGAACCTCACACAATTCCATATAATTTTTAAGGTTTCCCTTTTGAGAGTATCAGTTTTTATTCTTTATATATAGATAGATATCACTATCCTCAGTGGTATAATAACTTCATAGCTTCACTTTCTGACCATAATAAGAAATTGAAAGATCAGGAAAGACTTTGGTTGCTTAGCGTGGAACATAACCATCTGAATTCAGAATAAGGTCAAAATTCTAAGGCTGAAAATCCCTTCTGAAGCACTGTGTAAGTGTAGATGGATCCAAACTCAGTAGGAACCTCTTTGTTTGTCTTCACATTTATCTAAGTATTTAAAATTTTATTTACGCACATACTCAGAAGCCTTTCAGACTTGCTCATGTTGGCTGTACCACTTGTCTCTTCATACCTAAACTAAGGATTAGAAACCAAAAATTATTGTACTCAAGCTTCTTGAAAGGATCCATCTAAAAGATATGATCTATGAATCACATACTGCTAGGAACAGGATCTTCATAAAACCTAGCAGTAGGTCTGGTTTCTTTTAAACAACTAATAATGTGGCATGCTATCTTTCTCATTAAATAGCATTTTATTTTTGCAAGCAGCCATGGAGCAAGTAAGAAATATGATTTTAAATGTATATGCTCTATTTATAGGAATACTTTACAAACATTTCTATAGATAGAAAAGGGAAAGACAATTGTCCTATTCTTAGTTGTGTTTACGTATTTTGTACTAAGTATGAATGCCTCAAAGATCATTCGGAGATAAGAATCCAACACAACCATTCCAAAGCAAGCACCTTACTTGCACAGCTAATGAATCAGACTTCTAATGATGAAACCTTTTTGGATGGTGTTCCTTCCTTACAACCTTAGCTGCTAGTATCTGTCTTCTGTTTAACAATGTAATGTCCCCTTCTCTTAATTTTATCACAGTCTCATAGAATCATAGAATCATAGAAATATTAAGGTTGGAAAAGTCCTCTAAGATCATCACGTCCAACCGTCAATCCAACACCACCATGCCCACTAAACCATGTCCCTAAGCACCTCATCTACACGTCTTTTAAATACTTCCAGGGATGGGGACTCAACCACTTCCCGGGGCAGCCGGAGCCAAGGCCGGACCACTCTTGCAGTAAAGAATTTTTTCCTAATGTCCAACCTAAACCGCCCTTGGCGCAACTTGAGGTCATTTCCTCTCGTCCTATCTCTAGACACTTGGAGAAGAGACCGACACCCACCTTGCTACAACCTCCTTTCAGGTAGTTGTAGAGTGCGATGAGGTCTCCCCTCAGCCTCCTGTTCTCCTGGCTAAACAGTCCCAGTTCCCTCAGCTGCTCCTCATCAGACTTGTGCTCCAGGCCCTTCACCACCTTTGTTGCCCTTCTCTGGACACGCTCCAGCACCTCAATGTCCCTCCTGTAGTGAGTACAATCCTAAAAAATTTACCTTCTCATTTAGAACAACAACAAATGTTACCTGTTTCAGTACAAACTCATAATGCAAGCAGCATAATTTTTATTTAAAAATAAAGAGGTGGTTCAGTTGGGAGGCTGTGTATTTATGGGAGAAAACCACCATATACCATAGGTCACTTAAAGCACCTTAGGAAGTCTTAACAAAGACAAATAGCTCAAAGATGAAACTGGTTAAATGCAAAGATGTGTGTTTTATTTCTAATTTAACAGTAAGAATAATCAGTCGTTAGAATAAACTGCCAGGGGCTATGAAAACATCACCCCGTGTTTTCAGATCAAGACTATGGATTGTTATATAAACTTAATCAGATAATTTTTGGTCTCCATAGAGGATTAAACAAAATTAAATGCTACAACTGGAGTTATAGATGAGGGCAGACCAGGTGCTCTGTTTCTGTCCCCATAGTCCCCAGAACTGTACATATAGTGTGACCTGTGCTGACACTGAATGGAAGATTTGCTGTGAATTTTAATATTAACATAGTTGAATTCAATGTTTTAAGTTGAGTTAGAATGAGTGACAGTCCTCAACCAAATTCATGTTTTAATTTCATTAAAGCTTCAAATAAATTATACAGTTCTACCTGCATCAAGTCTAGTTGCCTTGTGCCTCAAACATATCCTAAGTATTTTTAAAAAAAAAATTAAAATAATAAAAAAAAAAATTTAAAAACTCATAAATGACATACGTACAGTATCTTCTCTTGGCTTTACACTGTTGATAAAGATAATAAAAATCTGGGGGGATTTTAAACCAAAACTCCATTTTACACATATCAAAATGTAGGTAACGTCTCTACAATAGTGACTCTGGTAATTTTTTCCACAGAAATTGAAAATGTCTTGTGCTGGTTTTGGCTGTAATAGAGTTAATTTTTTTTTTGTAGTAGCTAGTACGGGGCTATGTTTTGGATTTGTGCTGAAAAGAGTGCTGATAATACAGAGATGTTTTCATTATGGCTGAGAAGTTCTTACACTAAATCAAGTCCTTTTCAGCTTCTCATGCTCTACCAACTGAAAAGGTTGGAGATACACAAGAAGCTGTGTCTCCTCACAGCCAGCACAGCTGACACAAACTGGCCAATGGGATATTCCATGCCATATGATGTCATGCTCAGTATATACACAAGGGGAAAGCTGGCTGCTGCTCAGGGACTGGTTGGGCATCAGTTGGTTGGTGATGAGCAATTGTTTTTCACTCACATCAGTTGTCTTTCTTGGATTTTATTTCTCTCTCTTTTTGTTATCTTCCTTTTCATTACATCATCATCATCATCATCATCATCATNTTATTATTATTATTATTATTATTATTATTATTATTATTATTATATTTCAATTATTAAACTGTCTTTATCTCTACCCGTGCACTTTCTCACTTCTAATCTGCCGATTCTCTTCTCCGTCCCACCAGGGCGGGGAGTGAGCGAGTGGCTGTGTGGTGTTTAGCTGCCTGCTGGGTTAAACCACGATATGTCTCAAGGAGAAGAAACAGAAAATCAGAATAGCACAATGCCAATGTTCTGAGAACTGAGCTGTTTAAATATTTTTTGATAAAGACAGGGTTGAATCTGAGTTTCTTGAATCCTGAGTAAGAACCCAGATCAGTTCTTATCATGCAAAATGCTTAACTAATTTTTTGAGAGTTATGGTCCTAGAAACAGGCCTAACAATTACACATAAAAATATTCAGTGACCTCTTTATTCTAGTTTTAAATTGCCTGAAATGATAGTTTTGATAAATGCATTACCTAGTTATTTAAAAATCAGTGACTTAAGTTATTGTGCTCACCATAACAGTATCTAAGTAATTAATTCTAAAATAGAATATCACTGGAATCTATAATATATTGTGATATTATAATGTAAAAGTAGTAGGCAATAAATAAAATACTTCAATGGATATATTAATTTTTAGAATCAAAAGAATAACCATCTCTGAAATTTTATTTATGTTATAAACGCAAGTTACATTTTATTAGTAATAAATTTTCATAGTCTATGGCTTATCTATGGGACAATAAAATGATGCGGGGAAACTATCTTTCTGAAAGTTACTATGGGTAATAAATACAATTTCTCAGAGAAAATTTGAGTATAGCTAGCTAAGAGGAAAGATAACACCACTGAAGGAACTTTTAGAGAAAAGCAAGACTGAAAGAATAGGTGATTTTTCAATTAAACCAGAGGATCAGAATCCCAAGTGGACTGGCTATTGCTAATTGGAAAGACTCTGGAAAAGAAAGGACAGAAAGTTTTGTAGCCTAGAAGTCATGATCCATAGTAAAAGATAGAAGAAGTTCTTTCCACAAGAAATGTAAGAGATGGCCCGTTTAAGGTCTGTATCTGTCATGCAGGAAAGTTCTCTCTGATTGCAAATAGCTCTTTAATCTGGAAGATAAAAAGGTCCAAATGAACCCAGAGGCTGAAAGGCAGGAAAACTCCGACTACAAAGAAGATGCAGTTTTTAAAAAATCAGTATAATTCACTATTAAAAAAACCCTTGTCATGAGTTGTAAAGGATACTATATAATTTGAAAGCTTTTGAAAAATAGGTTATACTTCAAAAGTTTCATGCAAGAATTGTATGAGATTCTTCCTTTTGTTTCTAAGGGCTACAGAAATGAATCCACCTTAATTTCTTTTTCACTTTTATTTTTCAGTAATACAAAATTTTCCTATAAAAATCCTCTTTTTTAAAAAATCTACCTGATTAGTTTAATCTTTTAGGAATGCCCTTTAAATCTTTGTTATTCCATCTATTTACAAATATAAAATGAAAATATTTTTGAAGATCATACAAAGAGAGATTTAAGATCCTTTAGACAAAAAGGCTTTGTATTAATACAAATTTAAAATGTTAACTCTGATAGTGAAAGCTGAACGGAAAATCTTGTATGTCAGTCAGGACCACTCTTACATTCAAAACTATATTTAGATGCCAAAATTGAGTCTTAAGGCCTCATTTGTTTTTTACAAATATCCAGACCTTTGTGGCACAACTGAAACACAAAAGTTCTAATTTGGAATGGTTTTGGAAAGTCATCACCCCAAAATGTGGTCTATGGATGTGGGTCTTTGGAAAACTGACCCAAAAGGTCAGCAGGGGAAAACTGAGAAATCCAATTTTAATTTCACTTTCTGCTCCAGTCCCTGGGAAGCTGGAGTACTTGGTGGACAGCGAAATCTCAAAAAATATATGCCTTTAAAAAGAATAAATATATTTTCTTCTTTGTGTCTCACTTGTAAAACAGGTATGCCCATACTTATCTACAGAAAGGCATCCACTTGTGTTTTTGACATATTTAGGAATCTTCAGAATATTCTATACAGAGATGAATGAGTTAATTCCCTTTTAAAATTACCACTTCAGAGACAATGTCTCATTACAAAAATAAAAAAAAAACCACAAGACTGCTATGTCTTCAAGGGATATTTCTTAATCTTGCCCTGATCTTGCGAAATCAGCCATACATAACAGTGAACAGGCACACATATAATACCACCAATTAATAGAGAACATCTTTTCCAAAAGGGGAGTGTTACCAGCTCATAATTCTTATGCAAATACACTAATACAGATTCTATTTGAATTATTCTAAGCATGTGTTACAATGTCTAAATTGCAGGCTACAATGTACTTTGATCTGGTATTTCTTTGAACGGTAGTGACTGTGATAAGCAATAAACTCTAATATGTTACTCATGCCGAGTACAATTTGATTACATCCTTAAACTGCACAACGCTATACATTGGTGGTGTTTGCCATTACAGAACCACACCAAACTTCATTTTAAATAGCATAGACCAGAGAACTTGTCACGATGTAAAACTGCAGGCACCAATAAAATNAGCTTTCCAGCCACTCTTCCCCAAGCCTGTAGCATTGCCTGAGGTTGTTGTGACCCAAGTGCAGGACCCGGCACTTGGCCTTGTTGAACCTCATGCAGTTGGCCTCGGCCCATCGATCCAGCCTGTGGTGGTTTTTTTTAAAAGGACTGTATTTGCTAGTGAGATTGCTTTGTTGGTAACAATAGAGAATCAGAACTTGGGTTCAATAACTTAAATTAAAGGAGCATTTAATTAAAACTTGTATTAGTTCACTGATCTCTAAAATAAATTGTCCTCTCTGAGCAGAGAAGAACCTGGGAAAGTTCAGAAGAGAACTGGAAAAATCTTAAGAGGTCTCTGTACACACGCAAGATTTACTGCACCAGACTCTATTTTTTAATGTCTTCAGTAATACTCTGGCTCAGATGAGAACAGTTCTCACAGACATCAGTGAGCAGCTTTATCTTGACTTTGTTAAGTTCTAGATAAGGTTGTCAGGTCAATATCCATCAAAGAACTATAGGCATTAAGAGGCTCAGTACAGTAATGTCTGAGATGTTAGGAACTCAGCTTTGGCAGTAAAAAGGTAAGGTTGAGGGTTATGTATAATGTACCTTATTAGGCTCCCTGTCACCATTTCAAAGAATCAGTGTTCAAATGGTTGGAGGGGAACCTTAGACTTACCAAGAATGAAAGCCAAAAGGAAGGACTTCACTGTCAGAAACATGGACTTAAGGACTTGAAAGTTGCTGTGAAATAACCCTGTGAAACTGGAACATGGAGCCTGCAGCCTTGGGATCTCTTTTTACTGATGTTGTCCTTTCTTTCATCCTGAAGGACTGCCCAGCATAGGGGGCCACTGGTGGAGAGAAGTTCCTACTCAGAAAAAGTAGCCATTTAGAAACTTTTCTATTTGATGTGACTGCATTTAATTTCTTTTATCAATAAACATGCCCCCACATCTTTCAGTCTCATCATCTTAGTAGCAGTCAGTTCCAAACAGAATACCCTAATGTACACAAAAATATGCTGCATTATGCTAAGTCATGACAAGAGTCAGTAGGTAGTAGTATGCTAATACAATATCACCATTGATTTTCTAAGCTATTCCAGTGCAATACATTTAGTACACACACAACTATTGTCAATACATGTCAAATCAGCAACATTGCACCAATTTGATCAAGAAAAATGAACAAAATGATTAAATGAATAGAATAAGCAATAGCAATATGCTTAGGCTTTTTATAACTCAATTAAATGATTTCACAGCATCTTTCTATGGCCATACCACAGATTTCAGTCACCTACTTCTTAATAGCTTTTCTCTTCTTCCAAGAATTGATTCGCTTATACATGCACTCATATATCACTGCGATTATAAGACAAAGAACATCCACATTCTGCAATTAGTTTGTTCAGCAAAATTGGCTTGAACTTAAAACCATTAACAGAGACCTTTGGTGGTAATCACCTAGGATTTCCCTGAAATATTCTTCCTTACGACTATGGTGGGCTGACCTTGGCTGCCTGCCCGCTGCCCACCAAGCTGCTCTATCACTCCCCTTCCTCAACAGGACAGGGGGAGAAAATATGACAAAAAACTTGTGGGTTGAGATAAGGACAGGGAGGTCACTTACTAGTTACCATCATGGGAAAAACAGGCTCAACTTTAGGAAATTAATTTAGTTTATTGCCAATTAATAAGAGAGAAGGGTAATGAGAAATAAGAACAAATCTAAAAACACCTTCACCCCAGTCCTCCCTCCTTCCCAGGCTCAACTTCACTCCCAAGTTCTCTACCTCTTCCCCCCAAGCAGTGCATAGGGATGGGGAATGGGAGTTGTGGTCAGTTCATAACACTTCATCTCTGCCCCTCCTTTCTTCTCAAGCTCTTCCTCTGCTCCAGCATGGGGCCTTCTCACAGTATACAGTCCTTCACAAACTTCTCCAACATGGATCCTTCCTAGAGGCCGCAGTTCTTCACGAACTGCTCCAGCATGGGTCCTTTCCATGGAATGCAGTTCTTCAGGAAAGAATTGCTCCAGTGGGTCTCCCATGGGACACAGTTCCTGCCTGTCCTACGGACTGTAGAGTCCTTCAGGGCACATCCACCTGCTCTAGCATGGAGTCATCCATGGGCTGCAGTGTGGATGTCTGTTCCATGGCATGGTCTTCTCCACGGGCTGCAGGGGAATCTCTGCTTCGACGCCTGGAGCACCTCCTCCCCCTCCTTCTTCAGTGATCTTGGTGTCTGCAGAGTTGCTTCTCCCACCTATTCTCACCCCTCTCTCTCAGCCGCTGTTGAGCAGTGTTTTTTATCCTTTCTTAAATATGTTATCACAGAGGTGCTACCACCATGGCTGATTGGCTCAGCCTTGGCCAGCAGCAGGTCTGCCTTGGAGCTGGCTGGAACAGGCACTGTCCGACATGGGAGCAGCTTCTGGTGTCTTCTCTCAGAAGCCACTCCTGCAACGCTTCTGCTACAAAAACCTTGCCACATAAACCCAATACAACTACTTGTGGAATCTAACATCCTAAAGCCTGTCTAATACACTCAGAGGACTGATTTCAACACAGAATTACATACATCAACATAAAAGTGATTCCACCCACTCAGATAAAACAACTTAGTGATTGAAGTCCTCAGCCTGGAGTGAAAAATCTTTGGTTCCATACTCTTCTCAGTCTCAGGAGACCCAGACATAACCGGTTCTCTCACCCCTTACAACTTAATGGTACTGTAAAGCTCGTCATCAAGGTGTTGCCTGAGAAGAGCAGTGTCCATGTCTGCTATTGAAGTGTAACTCCAAGAAACAAACAGTACAAGAATTGCAGGCAGAAGAAAGAGCCTGAAGTGTACAAGGGAACATAAGAACTGTTATATTGAATCAAACCAAAGGACAAGCTAGCCCCATGTCCCGTGGTATACACTTAGAGAAAGAATATTAGAAATCAATCATGTACAAGGTGATTCCAGATGCTGTCTTCCTGCTTACTCACCACCAGTACTGTCTGCTACCCCTTGTCCAAGACTTTGCCCAGTTTTGAGGATGTTCAGAACTTCTTCAGATGATCAGTTGCACAATTCAGTTATTTTTTAGCTCTGTGAAAAATAGATTTAAAAAAAAAAACACAACACAAAAAACCTGCTTCCTGATATTTTAGTTGCATGTCTTCTAGTATTGTGTACTATGAAACATACCCCCTCTACACTATTCTTAATTTCATAAATCTCAAGACTGAAGATTTCTAGTTTACTTNGGTGAGTGAGTGAGCGGCTGGGTGGGGCTCAGTGGCCGGCTGGGGTTAAACCACGACACCAGCAGAAGCTGTTGCTTACCTCACATTATGTATTTTCTTCTTGACTACACTTTTATTTGTTCTACTTTGTCATTTTGGAGCTAGGAAAACAAAAGCAAGACACGGGGTTAATGACAGAGTCAATGTTAAAGTCAGTGCATTTATTTAGCTCTTACCACTATAACACAACTCAAATTAAAAAAAAAAAAAATCAGTAATATTAACTCAGAGCTAATTGTTACATAGGTAGACTTAGGCTTAATTTTCCCATGTTCACTGAGATATTTCACAGAGCAGAGGAAGGATCCTATGGTTTGATCCCTGCTTCTAAGATTATCTTTTTGCCTAGTGACTGTTTAGTATAAAACACATTAAAATAAGAATGCAGAGAGATGCCTTTCATCTAAAGAAGGGTGGCTTCAAGATACATCTTCTTTATACTGCTAAGTTTGGGTGTCTGAACAATATGTTTGCTATTGTGAAATCCTCCTTGAAGCAATTAATCTTCTCCACACATTGTGTATACAAGTCAGGCATCTCAGGAGACAGAATTCCAATTTTTTTGAGCTAAGGATAATAGGAATTATCACATCTACATCTAACTCTGTTTTTCCCCCAAAGTCACACAAGAAGTAGCAGAACAACAGCTCAAATGCAGAGTATCTGATAGAACTAAACATGAGATTATACAGGATTACTAACATGAGATTATACAGCCATGCAAAATGCATCTCCAGTCAGGTAGCACAAAATTGAACTGCCTGGCACTTTTGGCCTTTTGCTGATTTAGCAATTTATGAAGTTAAAACTTATAGTAGAATTCATTAATTTCTATAATGTAAATTATTTCCTTAGAAGTGTATTTCCCATAAGTGAGATGGTTTTGCTGTGGCCATGAATAAATCAACAATGAAATAATCTTTATAGGTAGTACTAAAAAAAAAACTGACTCAGGGGGAAAATCTGAACATAAATAACAGAAAAGTTTACAGAAAAAAAACCCACACAAACTCATTAAAAATACATTTATATTATGGAAAAAAAGGACTACGTGGAAAAGCAATCTGCCTAAGCCTAGCATTGCAGATCTGACATTCATTGTATTGATCAAAACCCTGTTTTGTCAGGGAAACGTTTGATAATATTATTTTGACATAAATTCAGCAACCAACAGGACAGAGAGAAATCTTTAAGGTCTAACATGCAGTTTTGAGGCTTTAATCAAGAAAAGAATGATGACCAACGTTTTCTTGAGTGAGTAATAATTTGAGTTATATTATTCCCTGTGTGCGTATCTAGAGACTCCTTGAAGGGAACCACTAGAAGAAAAGACACAGTCAGCATTTTCTGAAAACTCTCTTTGCAGGGTGTTACAAAAGTGACACTACAAATCAAGACACCTCAGCTCACTTTTCAAAATCTGTTTGTGTATTCTGTATTTATAGTTACCTTTATGTGTACATTTGTGTACAAGAAGGCAAATAGATTGTGTTGCTACTCCTTTGCTTTAAATGGGATTTCAAGGACATGAGCATGTTTCTGTGAAAAGAAAAAAAAGAAAAACAAACACCAAATGAAAAGCAGACAAAAAGCTTTCTTCTTCATCAGAGATACTCAACTATGCAATTCCTGTTAGTTACATGCCAAGAAGCTCTGAATCTCTGACGGTTCTCAAGAACGCAGAACTGCTTCTTCAGGCTCCTGTGGTCGCTCCACATATGCTGCAGTTCAAATATTTTAGGTATCATATTTGTGCTCAGGGAAGCTGTTTGGACAAAGAGCAGTAGATCTGACGTGCTGTTTGCCTTAGACAGCACTTCATTATTTGCAGCGCTGTCTTCTACAAATTGGTCTTATTTCTTCTTTCAGTCAAAAAGGGCAATAACTACCATTAAGTGCAAGCATTTTGGAGCGGACTTCACTTCATGGTGACAGTCAGCACCTTCCTTCATCAACTAGAGTCATACTATATACATTTTTGTTTATGTGTACCCAGTCTTGAGTTTTTTCAGGGTAAGTAATGTATTCTTACAGTATCTACAATGGTGGAACCTTAGTATCTGATCCTATGACTTTTATGTACACCTGTAGAAATAAAAAATAAATAAATATAAAGGGGAAGGACTGACAGTACTCTATTATTAAGGCAGCCCAGCACTTCTTTTTATAAGAACCTGGTTTTAATAGGTTATAGCAATGTTACATTTTAAGCATTTGTGTTGTGGTTTAACCCTAGCCGTCAACTAAACACCACACAGCTGCTCACTCACTCCCCCCCTTCTGGTGGGACAGGGGAGAGAATTGGGAGCGTAATAGTGAGAAAACTTGTGGGTTGAGATAAAGACAGTTTAATAACTGAAATAAAGTAAAATAGTAGTAGCAATAGTAATAGTAATAGTAATAGTAATAATAGAATATACAAAACAAATTATGCACGATGTAATTGCTCACCACCCGCTGACCGATGCCCAGCCAGTCCCCGAGCAGTGATCCCTGCTCTGCTGCCAACTTCCCCCAGTTTTTATATTGAGCATGATGTCATATGGTATGGAACAGCCCATTGGCCAGTTGGGTCAGCTGTCCTGGCTATGCTCCCTCCCAGCTTCTTGTGCACCTGGCAGAGCATGGGAAGCTGAAAAGTCCTTGACTGTGTAAGCACTACTTAGCAACAACTAAAACATCTGTGTGTTATCAACATTCTTCTCATACTAAATCCAAAACACAGCACTATACCAGCTACTAGGAAGAAAATTAACTCTATCCCAGCTGAAACCAGGACAGTTTGGCAAAGTCAAATTTGTTGGATTTATTTTGGCTTGCTTTCTTCTGCATGCAGGGGTATTTCATGGAGGTTTCTTTTTTCCTTGTGTTGCAGAAGTCAGAATGGTTGAGAAAATGTTTCAGAGAAAAATACTACTGGCAAATACTGCTTTGTTCACTCTTACACGCCTTTAGAGACATTTCCTCCGAAACGGCCTTTCACAATTTCATCCTTTGAAAAAGGAACTTGAAATTTGCCAGGGCTCATTTGATACTAAGAATGTGCCATTTTCTGGCCTCAAAAAAATGCAGCCACATCAGAATCTTTTGGGACTTGCTCAAGCATCTGATACTACCTACCAATGACTGAACTATATATCGCTGTATTCTGTGTCCCCATAGAATTGCTAAACTTAGAAACACTTCCCTTATAATGGTTTCCCATTAGTCCTCTCCCTTGCCATTGAACAGTCTAGCAACATGATGCTCTTTCAATGAACTGCAATATTATAAGTAAGCATTGTTGATTCCTGTACACTGAATAAGGGAGAAATCTTTAGGAGAAAAATATCATTGTTGTACAAGTATGCATAGAGAAAAGAAGGCAGAATTAATTGTCCAGGCAACTTTCTTCCTGGAATCTCCTAACTTCTGGGAGCTTGATTTGTCAATCTTTGTACTATTTTTGCAGACTTTGTATGCAACCTTTTTTATATATGTCTGATTCTGATGCAATAGTACCTCAAGCTACAAACTGAAGTGAGGTGGAGGTCAATCAAAAGCTTATATTTCATCTGAATTAAACCACACTGTTTTCCAATAATGGAGGCTGAATACAAGATGTGATTATGTTTTCATATCATGTATATGTACCTGGACTTCAGTAAAGCCTTTGACACAGTCTCCCACGGCATTCTCCTGGAGAAACTGGCGGCTCACAGCCTAGACAGGTACACTCTTCGCTGGATAAGAAACTGGCTGGATGGCCGAGCCCAGAGAGTTGTAGTCAATGGAACTAAATCCAGTTGGCAGCTGGTCACGAGCGGTGTTCCCCAGGGCTCAGTTTTGGGGCCAGTG
>VZTQ01006153.1:212930-255237 GCA_013400755.1 Pelecanoides urinatrix | reverse complement strand
TGTTGGGTTGACGGTTGGACTCAATGACCTTAGAGGTCTTTTCCAACCTTAATGATTCTATGATTCTATGATTCTATATGTGTACTGAGCATATTTGTCTTTGTAACACCCAAAGCAAAATAATATGAGTTGAGAAAGATTTTTACATTGCATGTGGCTGTGAAACAGTTCAGTTTATTTATGTTTGCCGTTAATTATGAAATGGTACATAGTCACATTACCTTTACTTAACAGCATTCCTGCAGTCATCAAGCTTTTCAGTCATTGCTTCATTTTCACAGCAAAAATGCCTGTTAAATGTGGTTTCTGATAGGCATGCATAAAGAAACTATAAAGGGTGTGGGAGACAAATCAATGAAATAAATATTTACAGAGGATTAAGGTCTGTAAATTATGTATCTTCCAAAGAACATAACTTCCCTGTCAAACATCTTATTGATCTTCTTAGGCTCTTTAACTCTTCTTCCCCTCTGGTGAATATATTCTAATGAGAAATAGAATATTGCTAAGTTTCAGAGATAACTGAAACTCCTCAGACTACAACCTTCATTGGTTCTGTGTGGATATCAGGGAGAACTTGGAAACATGCAAAAAAGGTAGAACTGACAATATATCTTCTACTATTCTGAACACTTCAAGAGTGGCCAGTCTTACTGATCCTCCAATCCAAGTACCAAACTCATTGAATAACCAAGAATCATAATACATATACTGCACAGCTTTGGAGAGATGAGAAAGAAAGTTCTGGGCAACGTTTACAAATACAAAAACCTTCCCAAGGGTCTCAGCATTACATTGCAGAATAAGTTTCAAATGGGTATACTTCTGAGGTACAGAGAGCTCTGATAACGTCAACTTTCCTTATTGGTCCACTGATAAGAATATAATATTCACAAGAACAGCTTCAATGGGTCGTGTCCTCAAATCTGGCAATAGCATATACTTAGGGAAGAATAAGAATAGAGTGAGTGTGTATTGTACTTCTTAAAATTCTCCCCACCTCCTTAGGAACATCTTCAACCAAATTTCATTTCCACATATTTAGTAACTCTCAAAGGATTTCTCCTTCATGAACTCTTGCAGTTTTTCCCTAGAACCAACATAAGTTTTTAGCACTCACAATATCTCTGGCAAGCAGTCAGGAGGGACTCTGGAAAAGAGCATATGGAAAGTTTTGTGGCCTAGAAATCATGATCCATAGTGAAAGATAAAAGCTCTTGTACTGCCTGCACAAAGAACCATCTCCTTCTGTTTGTGTTGAACTTGGTTCATTAAGTTCATTGAGCTGTCCCTTTTGTTAAAAGACAGAATGAACAATCAATCCATAGCTATACTATTTTTGTTGGGTTTTTTGTCATTCATGATTCTGTAGCTCTCTACCACACCCTCCCCTTCACTTATTTCTGTTCCCAGCTGAGTCCTGGATAATTTCATCGTTCTTTGTTCATAGGTCATCCAATATCTCTCAACATCCTTACTCAAAACCTTTTACTCTCTTCTATATCCAGATAGGTCCCACAGTTCTGCAGCTAGCAATATAAAGCAACTTGTCATGGGAAATGCATTTGAGCAGCTGATAACCCATACATACCTCAAGAGCCACATCCAATATGCTGTCTTTAGCTGTGATGGTAGAAACACTGTTAAAATCATTCAATTTTAGTATACCCCTAGTATCAGAAGCTCCTCAGCAATAAATCAACCCTCAATGTTTTGACCCTTTATCCAATCCTAACATTGGATAAAGCAATCCCAGAAAAATACTGTGACAAACTTTGGAGATAGGATTTTCCCTCCTCATTACCATCTCCTTCCCCTTTGGAGTCTCCTCACTAGCCTACAGAGCTGCTTCCTGAATTTCATGGTAGCCTGAAAAGCATTTGGAAAAGTCAGCTAACACACTTGGATTAAAGCCTTGGACTGCATAGATCTGGAAGCTGGGTTTGCTCATTTTCAATTACTGTGAAATTTCCTTGTCTCTAGTGACAAGTAGGATATGTCTGGGTAAATTCACACTCTCTAAGTGAGAAGTCTAAGGTCTCTACAGTCAATGGACACAGCTGCATGTTTTCAAAGGGAGAGTCACAACATCTAGTTCAGGCAGTGATTATATCCTACAAGATCTGCACAATGCGGTTCTGCTAGGTGCCAAAATCCATGCATGGGCACTTTGTGCTTCTATTCATGCCTTGCTTTATGCCAGTGAGATCCCCGAAGTGAATCAACAAATCCCTGTGATCAGTGGTGTCTAAACATATTTCTGGTATTCATTTTAAGTTCCTCTTGCTTAGCTTGTGTTCTGAGCTGTCAGGAAGCCAGACAGCCACACCAGCACAGTGCTAAGCCTGAGATAAAAGCCCTATTTAGTATTGCTATCATATCCACTACAGTTTTGTAGCTTCCACTTCAGAGAAGGTTTGTATGCAGCTTGCTTGGTGTGAGCCAGAGTGAAGTCACATCTGCTTGCCAAAGTCAACATCAACCATCCCTAAAGTTGTTGCTCAATCTAATAATATCAATAGGAGACTCACCTCAGACCAATTCACCAGCAGCTAATCTATACATCTATAGAAATGCTGAGTGCTGATTTATATTCTTTGCACCCCAAAGAAAGGAAAAAGTGGATAACAAGCTGTAGCATTTTGTGCAAAATCATATCTGGAGTTTTACTTCTTATTCTGTGATTGAAACTGGAACTGGCACTCTTCTTGTCCCCAGCCACTCTGCAGTGTTCCTGTTCCCTATCAGTATGAAGGTTGATATGAGCTGCTTTTTATGTCTCCTCTTAGAAGGAGCAGATCTAACTTCATTGGTCATGTAAAGATCCATGGGAACCATAGGAAAGGTAGAAATCCGTTCTTCAAATTCATATGTATCCATGAATTTATGAGCCCAGTAGGGAGGTGAACTGGGCAATAGCATGACTCATTACCCATCACATGCCCCATAGCACATAAACTGCTTCTGGTCACATTAATTAGACAATTCCAGTCCCCTAAGACTCTTTAGCACATCTTCAACTATTGAGACCACGCATGCTCAGGACCTCCAAAAAATGTTACTTGTTTATCTGTAGTGGGGCACTGACATTTGTGTTTCCATTTCCGAGAAAATCTGGGTCTAGTCATTGTGCTTTTCTCCAGCTCTGGAGCCATTAAAAAATCCTTTTGCTCTAACTGTAATAAACTGCAGAATATGAGAGAGGAGAAAGTCCTCTCCTTGTGAGATCAGCCTCTCTCCATGACAAGGTTATAGATACCGCTTACTCAATGAATCTGCATAAGCCCACTTTTCCCCTTGACAATATACAATTCAGAAGGTCATACTCCTGGACAGAACTTAAATGGAGCTGTGAACACATACTGAAGAAAGAATATAATACTCTTTCCACTTAGGCTCACAGCAAAAATGTGGTCCTTTTCAGGGCTCAGTAGCTAATTAATAGCAGAATATATTTAAATAGAGTAAATTGTTGTACATGCTTTGGAATTCAATGAAACTTAATAAGCAAAATCAGGCTCTTTTATGTAAACTAATCACTTATGGTTAAGCTCTCTTTGTAACATCTTCACTGCGCTATTCCACAGACAATAAATTGCTCCTTTCAGTGTAGGCAGTATTTCTCATCTTTCATGCACCGTAAATCATATTTTGTTCTCAACCTGCCAGTTTTATTTTAAACAATTGTACTGAAGTGTGCACCATAATTCATATGCCATATATTACTTGTTATCAACAGCTGCTTTAACCACCACGATTCCTACTTTCCAGTTTCGGTTTCATATTTATGTATCTTGTCAACTGGGAAAACAAATACCTTGAAATCACTTACACACCAAGAGCAGAAGAATATTACATTGGAAAAAACTGTCAGTAACACCCCGGGATTTTCGACGTGACTTTTATTGACCAACCCCAGCACAGTTGTTAATGATTTTGATAACTAATAATAGATCATATTTCTGGGACCTAAGGAAATGTCTTTACACATTATTACACGGTGTTGACTTTGAAGTACTGCAATTGCTGCTAAGAACAGCCTGTTAGATACCGAATTGTATTTATTGGTTTATGATGGCATGTTCTTGTTTCTTATTCGCATTTCCCAATTGACTACAATTCTTTATAGTTTGATATCCATGATGCAAAGAGGCAGTACCTTAGTGGTTAATGCCTTAGGGAGGTTTAACCTATTGCTGTGTGTGTTGTACATGTGCTATCAGGCATAAGCAAGATCATGAGGCAGATAAATAGATAGCTTTATTATCATTAAATCAGTTTTGGGAAAAAATGGTCATCTATACACAGGGCGCAATTTATCCTGTGGTCCAAAAATTAGGCATCTAATTTGTTTATTTAAATCTCCTGTTGTCACTGGATAGATATAACCACCTCAGGAAGGCAGTTCAAGGAATTACAAAATTGGTTTCTTTAAATGGAATTTACTGTACTTCAATTTGTTCCAATTGCCTCTTGTCCTTCCACTGGATACTGCTGAGAGAAAGCTCCATCTTCTTTACTCTCTACTATCTGGTATTTATACATACTGATAAGATCCTCCCTGAGCCTTCTTTTCTCCAGGTTAAACAGTTCCAGCGCTCTCCGCTTCTTGTACAAAAAACACTCCAATTCCTTAATTGTCTTCACGGTCCTTCGCTGGACTCATCCAGTCTCTCTTGCATTGACATGCCCCAAAAAGGACACAGCACCCCAGGGCTGAGCACAGGGGAAGGATCACACCTCTCCACCTGCTGAGAACAGTCTCCTAACACAGGCCAGGAGGCTCTTGGCTTTCTTTGCTGCAAATGCACGTTGCTGTCTCGTGGTAAGCTTGGTGTCCACCGGGACCTCAAGGCCCTTCTCTACAAAGCTGCTTTCCAGTTGGTCAGTGCCCAGCCTGTCCTGGTGCATGGGGTTGATTCTCGCCAGGAGCAGAACTTGGCATTTCCCTTTGCTGAACACCATGAGGTTCCTGTCAGACCATTTCTCCAGCTTGTTGAGGTCCTTCTGAATGGCAGCACAACCATCTGGTCTATCAACCACTCTTCCCAGTTTAATATCATATGCAAACTCTCTAGGGTGCACTCCATCCTACCATCCAGGTCATTAAGGAACATGCTGAACAGCATTGGTTCCAGTGTCAACTCCTGGGGTACACCACTAGTGACTGGCCTCCAGCCAAGCTTTGTGCCACTGTTCCCAACCCTTTAGGCCTGGCAGTTCAGCCAGCTTTTGAGCCACCTCAGAGTCCATTTCACTAGTCCATATTTCCTTAGTTTGTAGATGAGGATGTTGTGGGATACAGGGTGGAAAACTTTGCTAAAGTCAAGATAAACAACATCCACTGCTCTCCCCTCATCCACTGAGCTAGTCATCTCATCATAGAAGGCTGTCAGCTTGATCAAGGATTTCCCCTTCATAAATTCATGCTGACTACTCCCAACCACCTTCTTGTCCTTAATATATTTCGAAATAGTTCATCCTTCTCTTACTTTTATGATGCACGTTTTTTACATGGCTCCTCTCCACAGAAATGCATCTGTGGCAGAATCAGTGGCTGATTGATAAAAACTGCTCTAGATACACAGGAAGATCCAGGTTTTGTACAGTTTTTCATCATAACACACTTTGATTTGGTTTTGGGTTTTTTGGGATGTTGTGGGTTGAACAATCATCTGAAAAGGAAAAAAACCCAACAGATCTAGTCAGATTACAAGTCAGTAGCCAATTGACACCTTGTCTTCTACCTAGTCTATCTTTTGCTATACTGGATACTTGCTTTCTGCTTTTCACAGTTCCATAATCTAGTAGAATAAGAGTTGAAACTATGAAGCTTAGTGACAAACAGTCTGTGAGGACCTAAAAGTAAAATTTTTATCTTGTTAGCCCACACAGAAGTTGTTTGAATAACATCTGGCCATTCATTTTCTACCAATTACTGTTTGATGGAAATCAGAATTTCAAACAGGTAGATGCCATGAAAATATGATTGTGATTTCATTTTGGCGTAAATGAAGCCCCCATAAATTCTTCACACTTAGTTCTTAAAGAACATGACTCCTTGACATAAAAAGGTAACTTGCATCTAACTGAGGATAAATCTTGTGATCCCACACTTCCACAGAAATTCAGAGAGCTCTGTAACTCACTACTTCTGGTACTTTTACTTTTAAGTATCATCTTGTAACTGGTTTAATAATTAATAGATCTCTTAAAGGTCTGCTAGATGGTCATATTTAATGACCCGACAGGTCTTTAACATCTCTGTTTGAACAGAGATGAAAAATTGGTCTAAACAGCTGTAGATTAGAGGCACCTGAGATTTTACTGTTTTAGTTGAAATGTTGCCACTTTGAAGTTTGCATTTTTCTTCTTTTGACTATAAATCAAACACTGATTTATTGTTTACAATTTTACTATTAAAACTTCATATTTTCATTCATGAAAATGATGAGTGATAAAACACTGACACGATTCTTCTGAAAGAACATATTTATTAAAAATGTAAAATGCAACATCACTAATGTAATTCCCTGTCCTTGGAAATCCTCCTAGAAATATTAGACAGTTTAAATCTAACAGCAACCAAATTTCTGCCTGATGGAGTACGAATATTCAATTATTTTTTTCTCTCATTTGTGTAAAAAGAAACCTAATCTGTATTTAAGCATTCAAAGTGATGATGAATAGACAGCTTTCTGCGATTACATCTTTCCATAATTATTTATTTTCATTGTTATGTTATGTTTTATTTCCAGTGTGAATGTTTGTAGCTCTAGTTTCCAGTCATTGCAATTGCAATTGAGGAACTGCTCAAGTCATCTCTAAAATCTCATAAATAGCAATAGAATCATAAAATATCCTGAGTTGGAAGGGATCCAAGAGGATCATCGAGTCCCAACTCTACACAGAGCAACCTAAAAGTTAAACCATATATCTAAGAGCATTATCCAAACACTTCTTGAACACTGACCAGCCTGGGGCCATGGCCACTTCCCTGGAAAGCTTGTTCCAGTACTTGACCACTCTCTCAGTGAAGAACTTTTTCCTACTATCCAATCTGAATGCCCCCTGATGCAGCTTCATACCATTTCCACGTGTTCACTGGCTATCAGAGAGAGAAGATTAGCACCTCCATCTCCACTTCCCCTCATAAGGAACTTGTAGACAGCAATAAGGTCACACCTCAGTCTTCTCTCCTCTAAGCTGAACAAACCTAGCACCCTCGGCCACCCCTCATAAGTCATGCCTTCTAGGCCTTTCACCATCTTTTTTGCCCTCCTTTTGACACATTCTAATATTTTTACATCCTTTTTATATTGTGGAGCCCAAACCTGCACACAGTGCAGTGAGGCCACACCAATGCTGAGTATAGTGGGAAAATCACTTCTTTCAACCAGCTATATGTGCTTAGTGCACCCCAGGGTACAGTTGGCCCTTTTGGTTGCCAGGGCACATTGTTGACTCATATTGAGCTTGCCATCAACCAAAACCCCTAGATCCCTTTCTGCAGGGTTGCATTCCAGCCTCTTGTCCTCAATCTGTACATATATCCAGGGTAATCTGGCATTTATTCTTATTAAATTTTATATGGTTGGTGATTGCCCAGCACCCTAATTTATCAAGATCTCTGTAAGGCCTCTCTACCCTCAAGGGAATTAACAGCTCCTCCTAATTCATTATAGTCCTCAACTTACTTAGTGTGCACTCAAATCCTATGTTCCAGGTCATTGACAAAAACATTGAAGAGAACCGTCCCTAAAATTGAGTCCTGGGGAATACCACTAGTGGCAGCCAGTCTGATGATACCCCACTGATTACAAGTCTTTGAGCCCAATCCTTCTGCCAATCGTTTACCCATCATATTGTGTACGTGTCTAGGTGCATACTGAACATCTTGTCCAGAAGAGTACTGTGAAAGACAGTATCAAAAGCTTTGCTAAAATCCAAAAAAACCCACATCCACTGCCTTCCCTTAATCCATGAGGTGGGTAACCTTGTCATAAAAGGATATTAAAAAGGGAAAGTCATGACTTTCCCTTCATGAACCCATGTTGGCTTTGACCGATGACTGCATTTTCTTTCAAGTTTTTTCTATAACTCCCAGAATAATCTTCTCCATAATTTTACCAGGCACCACAGTAACGATGAGCTGCTTAGCCCTTTTAGGGTGCATTGTACAAGTTTAAATTGTCTTTGTTCTCCACTCCTGAGCTCCATTTTCTCTGATATTCTTGTAAAAGATTGTGAACAAAGTTGGATATCCAGTATTAGTCTCATACATGCTTGTATTTGCTTTATGTAGCAAGGTTTTGGTAGTGGGGAAGACTGCAGGGGTGGCCTCTATGAGAAGAGATCAGGAACTGCCCCCATGTCAGACAGAACCTGTTCTAGATGGCTCCAAAACAGACCTGCTGTTGGCCAAAGCTGAACCCATCAGCCAAGGTGGTGGCTCCTCTGCTATAACGTATTGAAGAAAGGGTAAAAAATGCTGTGTTTGGGAGAGACATGGAATGAAAAAAACCGTGAGAGAACACAGCCCTTCAGACACCAAGGTCAGTGAAGGAGGAGGGAGAGGAGGTGCTCCAGATGCAGGAGAAGAGATTCCCCTGCAGCCCATGGAGAAGACCATGGGAAGCAGGTTGTTCCCCTGCAGCCCATGAAGGACCCAATGCCAGAGCAGGTGGATATACCCTGAAGGAAGCTGCAGCCTGTGAAGAGCCCACACTGGAGCAGGCTTCTAGAAGGAACTGTGACCCATGGAGAGGAACCTACACAAGAGCAGGTTTTCTGGCAGGAACTGACCCTGTGGGGGACCCACACTGGAGCAGTCTGTTCCTGAAGAAATGTGTCTCATGGGAAGGACCCATGTTGGAGGAGTTCATGAAGATCTTCAGCCAGTGGGAAGGACCCACGTCGGAGAAGTTCATGAAGAACTGTCTCCTGTGGGAGGGAACCCACGCTGGAGCAGAAGAACAGTGTGAGGAGGAAGGAATGGCAGAGATGAAACATCATGAAATGACCACAACTCCCATTCTGCATACTCCTTGTGCCGCTTGAGGGGGAGGAATTAGAAGGGTCACAAATGAAGGATTGAAGTTGAACCTGGGAAGAAAGAATTGGGGGAAGATGTTTTTAGTTTTGTCTTTTTTTTCTCACCATCCTACTCTATTTTTAACTGGCAATACATTAATCTTCCCCAATTCAAATCAGTTTTGCCCATGACAGTAATTGTTGAGCAATCTCCCTGTCCTTATCCCAACCCATGAGCTTTTCCATCTTACATTATCCCCCTATCATGTTGAGGAGAGTGAATTGGTGGGCACCTGGCAGCCAGCCAAGGTTAAGTCACCACAATGTCCCATATAAAAGTAATATTTACATTCTATTACATGATGCTCCTGGTTTTACAACAGGAATTCACTTTCTTTCTGCTAGTCTTAAATCCCTGCTTTTCAGGGTATCAGTTCCCTGTAAAATAAAGAAGGGCTTGCAACTGAAAGATTTACCTCCCTGAAGCGGTGGGGAAGACTGGAACCAATCTTGCCATATTTTTTACATACTCTATAAAAGTAGATGTTTAAGGGGGAAAGTTTAAGGGAGAGTCAGAGATTCTGTAGTGCAGGAGCCAGATGTTAGTCAGAAAGTTACTTCAGAGGACACTGATTTTAGGTGACTGTTGGAGAGATCAAGTAAATGGAATTTCCTGTGTTTCCATTTGTACTTACTGCCTCTTTCATTCTACTGACTACCAGTGAGAAGAGCTTGGGTCCATCTTCCGCCCACCCCACCCCACCCCTCCCCCCCTCTGATCAAGTATTTATATACACTGATAAGACCTCCCCTGAGTCATCTCCACACTAAACAATCCCAGCTCACTCAGCCTCCTTTTTTGTAACCAGATAACAGAGCTTCTGGCTCTGTGCTGGACCAGGCACAAGCCTATGTGCTGATGTGTATCTGGTCCAACCTGTTCCTCTCAACAGCAGCAGTGGCAGCTCTGGAGTCAGTGCTGAGTATGTGAAGAGCTATCTGACTGTCTGCAGAAGTGGTTTTCTAGCTCTCTGGAAGAAATCTGATCATTTTGGAAATGGTTTATATGTTCAATAGTAATATAATTTTGTCATGGTGGGTACCCTGGTTGGCAAGAAGGTCGACCCTACCCAGTCACTTGTTCACTCTGCCCCAGGGGAATGGGGGAGAGAATGGGAAGGGGAAAGGCAAGAAAGACTGATGAGTCAAGATAAAGACAGTTTAATAAGCAAAGAGGAAGAAGAAAGAAAGAAAAAACAAAGCAAGTGATACAAAGGCAATTGCTCACCATCTCCCACAAGTAAACCAATGCCCAGACAGTCTCTGTGCAATGACTACCTACTCAAACACCACCACACTTCTACTCTGTTTTTATTGTTGAGTATGACATTATATGGCACAGAATATCTCTTTGATAAGTTCGGATCAACTGCACTGGTTGTGTCCTTCCTCTCCCAGCTTCTTGCATACTCCCAATCTCCTCACTGGGGGAGCAGAGGGAGAAATAGAGAAGGCCTTGACACTATGCAATAGCTAAAATCCAATACAGGGAGCCTCTAAACTTTGAACACAAAGCTCAAGAGCCCACATCTAGGTGTTAAAGAAATGCTAATGTCTTTGGGAACTCACTTGGAGACCCTTTACCCAGGATGCTGAATTTGCATAAATACTCAATGTTTTCTGAAAAAGAGTTCCCTTGAAGGTGCCTCAAATCTGATGTCAGAATCTCTCTTTCCTTCCAAATATCTTCAAAAAAAACCCAATCCAAAATAACAAGCTGCTTTCAAAAATCTCATCCTCATTTCATTCCCTAGATTCTTAGCTATGCTAACAGACTCAGGAAAGCTTTCAAACCCCTTCATATCAAAATAAAATAATTAAATTTATTGTTAATTAAATTCTTCCTTAGCAGAGAACCATCAGAGGCTAATATCCCACATACATCTTACTGCCTCATGCTGCCATTCTGCACAAGATAAATTTCACCCATCAATGCAATTTTATCAATGACTCCTACTCTTAATAATTACATCAGGACTTTACAGAATTAAACATATGAGCCAAAAAATAACAGCATGAATGCCAGCTTGCCTACAATACTGAGCATGATACAACCTTGTGCTGTCTTCATGGACCACTCAAAGGATCTTGATCATTAAAAGGCAATAATGGAAGGGTCCCCCAAAGAGCATATTTTGATACTTAAAGTACTATAAGACTCCTGAAAAATGATTAAGTTCAGCTAAGAGGGCCATATTCCAGGAATTCTCTTGCTAAATAAGCAAGCGTGAGCATTCCAACAAGTCAAAGACCTTAGAAAGCTATATCCCTCCCTGGAGATATCTTTAATACTACAAGCATGGGCATTATGACAAGAAAAATGAAAAACAGAGTCCAGCATAAGTAGCCTTCCGTGGAGCCTCTCCAGTAGATCTTGCAGTGATACATGCTTATTTTGTCTTCTTAGGAGACTGTTTCACAGGTTATTATTCCTCATGTATGGCCATATCATACATGTCCCTTCCCCACTCACACGTTCAGCCAGTGAGCTTCATTCTCTAGTTTTCCTTTTACAGCCCTGCTCCCATTCACAAAGGAGTTGTTTGCATAATCTTCCTGGAATTTGCTACTACCTTGTAAGTAGCACTTACTACTCAGTAAGATCAGCTACACAAAACCTTACTTCTTACTAGTTTCTAATAGTGAGGGAGAGAACACCTTGCAGACTACCCAAACACAGTATTAGTTATTTTTTAATAATACAGGACTTTCACTCATGTGGGGTTTGACATACTTTGAGAAGCCCTGTCAATTTGGGGGATACTTTATTAATCACCTTTTTCAACTGTGATAACAACAAATAAGATGAGCCACCCCAGCGAAAAGGGGATAACTTTCCCCCTTTTCCCATTATTTTTTGGGGGAGCCTACTTCTCTGAAATCCAAGTTTGAGCCCAGGTAAATCCTCAAATACCATTACAAAAATAGGCTGTGAAGATAATGATAACAATTATTCCTTTTCATCAAAAAATGACGTATAGAGATGTTCTCCCTGCTAAAGCATTTAGGGAAGACTAACAACAAAAGCAGGTCATGTCCTTGTAGTATCTAGATGTTCTTTCTAGACAGAAGACTTTTCTAGATCTCCTCCCAAAGTTTTGTTCCAGATAGAGCATGACTAATATTCAAGATGAGCTAAGATTTCGTCACAGTGTTACCCAGACAAGACTCACAGTTCCTCTACTAGGAAGCATTTTCATAGCTTACAGATAAATAACATTTTAAAAATTATTGTCAGGTTCAGAGTCTTTTTTGAAAATTTTTTTTCATTCCATTGTGTTAAAAAATGTTCTTATGGGAGTAGGAATTTTGCTTGTACCTTTTCTAATCAAATAATATGCATACTTCCTGACCTCTTCAGGTCACAGTTAATTTATTATCACAATGAATGCAGACAGCATTGCCTTCCTTCTACACACTCCTGAGATTTACCACATGAGGTATTTTTAAGTATAAATCCCTTAACATCTGCCTTAATTTAGTAGATAAGATCATTAACAGCCATTATATCTAATCAACATCTAATCCTTGTAGAAGGGATTCATTAGCAGGATGAAATGGGAGCAGAAGCCCACTAATGATAAATGTTTATTTTCTATGAATAAATTTCTGCTAGGGGAGAACTGGCAACACTTTAAAAAACTCTTCCAGAACAATGTTGGACTGCATATTGAAGGATCACCCTCAAGCAGTAGGTCATTAAGAATGTGATGCTTGCTTTTATATCTATAAACACAAAACAGATTCTTCACAAAATGGAGAAAAGGGAGAAAAATTAAGAATGGTTAGGACAACATTTTGCTTGCAGTGTCATCTGGAGTACAGTACTCTTCCCTGAATGAAGATGATATCATTGTGCTTCCAAAAGCTTTTCATTATATGTGGCGATACAGGACCACATACCATAACAACAACATTTCTGAGGTCTGTATGGGAGGAAGAGGAGAATGTGACTGTACAACTATGAGATTTCTGTGTCCTTTAAAGTTACCAGGTACACTTTCTGAAGTGCCTGGCCTTGAACATCTACCTTTTCAAGTTAAATTACACAGGCCTCTGGCTGTTATAGTAGAATATGAATCACAGTAACTATATATTAATGGTTTATATGTCAGGATGGAGTGATTTGGGGTCACTTGATGGCTGAGGAGGAAGACAGTGATAAGGCAAGCTTCTGCCTGCGAAGCTCTCCAATCATTTTTTTATTATTATTTTAGATTAGGAAGCAAAGCTTAAAACTAGTAGTCCAAATAAAGTCTCTAAATAATTCAATACTTGCTGGCTTATTTCAAGCTGTTCTTCTCCTTCTCACCATTTTTTTTCCAGGCAAATGGTTACAACACTCATAAATTGAAAAGTAGTTCCAAATTATTTAAAAGGCTTTCACTGTAGCATAAGAATTTGCCTACTGTTCCGATTCTAATGTAAGGATGTTCAAGCATTTATTTCTCATATATTGCACTTTTGTTTGCTTATACAAGTATGGAAATGACTCCTGCACTTTATCCACTTGTATTAGCAACTTTTTGCCAAACCTCCATCCATCCTTTGGCTGAACAGAGAGAACCTGAATGTTAAGCACATTTTGATACTCAGACAATGTATGTATTCATTACTTTTGCATGTTTAACTTCAAAGATGCACTTAGAAACTACTATGTTTCTATTTCTGGGCTTTGGTTAATTTTTGCATTTGAGTTATGTTGAATAAAACTCCTACACATCACTGAAGATAGGGTCTGGAATCCAGACCTATCTCTGACCATTTTTCCAAAAGTATCTGTGTCTCTGGGATACATACCAAAGCTCTGACTCCCTCTTTCTAACTCCATCTATGTGTGATTTCCGTGTTGTTGCAACAGCCTCAACAGAAAGTATGTCAAATTGACCCATCCTGGCCTAACTACAAGTCAGCGGTCTCCAGGGACAAGTTATGAACATCAACCATTTCAGTCTGGAAAGGAAACACAGAATCCACAATTACCATTTCATAGCAGGAGTATCATTACCATTAAGCTAGTGTACAAAAGCCAGGCTCTGATTAGAAATCAGTGTAGCTGTGACTTGTGTATTGTTCTGAATTTAGAACTTAGTATTTTGATGTGCTCAAAGCAGGCTTACCAGAACAGGACTTTCAGACAACTTGTGTGCAGGTACAACTAGTGAGAACACTAAATGGTCCAGGATAGTAAATAGATGCTTCATCTTACAGGTCAGCAGCAAGAGATGTCTCTGGACATGTGCGGGACTGGAGAATGGAACCTGGAGTACTGGCTAGCATCAGGCTCCTCTAACGAATAACTCCTAATATTATGTGGCAGTTGATGACTGAACATGCCCAACCTGAGCTCATCAAAGTGATTTAACCTTGAGAAATAATAGCATTAAATTACTTCTAGAAAAATTTTTAATTGACACTTAGCCCACAAAAATTCTACACTTCAGATCAACACGACGTCCAGACTGTGGCACTGGTGTACTGCACCTACACTATACCAGGTAGGATAGTTGGTTATGTTTTGAATTCAAGGGCAGTCCTACCATCTGGGATCTATATTTTCTTATGAAAGCAGCCTGCTCTAGCTTAAAAGTTCAGGCTACCTACAAATTCCATCTGTCTTCATTGCAGGTTATGTCAAAACAAGATTTCAGATCGCCTTCCTGCCTGGGCTTGTCAATGTAAGGCCTTATGGGGTTGCTGGATGCTTACAGCAAATTGAGGCACTCTGTATTGAGCACAATCAACTGGTCTTCCTAGGAAGAAGAGCAAAAAAGGCTCTTTTATGAACAGACAAAGAAGATAAGTGTTTATGTTGGCCTAAATATGACACTGGACAGCACTGTAGACACTACCTTTGGCTCATCTCCTGGTCAGATTTGTTCACTTACACAGAAGTGATGTTCTGAATTTTGACCTATTTCTTTTCACCTCAGGGATTTTCAGAGTTCATTAAAAGTAAATTAAACTGAATCTTTTGAAAACACTTCATAATTTTGTCATTAAACCTAAAATGGAGGCCTATTTAATATTTGCCCTTTATATTTGTCCTTTCACATCATGTTAATCTTCCCATACCTCTCATTTTGCATACTTCTGTTTTGTTTTGTTGTTGAAATCTAAAATCCATACAGAACTTTCACTAATGTAGGGTTTGACATACTCTGAGAAGCCCTGTCAATTTGGGGGATATTTTATTAATCTTTTTTCAGCTGTGATAACACTCAACAAACAAGATGAGCAGCCCCAGAGATAATTTTTACAGTGATATATGCAGCTACGGGTAGGACTTAACACCAAGGTCAGGAAAATTCACACAATCTGTTTGAGAACATAATGTTGCAAAACTGAACTCATAAATAGACTTTGAGAAAAAAAAAGTCAACAGAGATGAATAGTGAGAAGTGCATGCTCATTTGGCACTAAACACCTATTCAACATTGACCCCTGTGCAGGAAAACCCTTCTCAAGACATGAGATGAGTCTCCATCAAATTGTTCCACTTGGGATTTAGTGTCTGTCTTTTCCCCAAGTGTTTCTCTATCCACATGGATCCCTGAAAGCTGCCTTTCAAGCTGGTGAGTAAAGGGCTATCTAGACCTTTGCCACTCTTCAGAAGGCAAAATCTAAATGCTGATGCACTACGAAGCCCCCACTCAGCTCAAGGAAGGAGGGCAAGGGAAGCACAGGAGGGGCCATGGGCAGAAAGCCAGCAAGGATCTCTACCCCAGGGTGAAGGACCATGAAGCACAGGGTTTGGATAGATAGTAATGATTTTTTTAACATTATTCCAGTGACTGTATAAGTGAGCATCAGATCATCAAAACATCTACTCTCACTCATATGTACTTTGTTAGTGGGTCACTAACGTAATTAATTACATGCTACTTTTCCCAGCCAAAAGGCTTACCTAGGGAGAATGGATGAGTAAGATGCTCAGGGAACTGGTTGAGTCACCATCCCTGGAAGTATTTAAAAGACGTGTAGATGAGGCGCTTAGGGACATGGTTCAGTGGGCATGGTGGTGTTGGGTTGACAGTTGGACTCAATGATCTTAGAGGTCTTTTCCAACCTTAGTGATTCTATGATTCTATGATTCTAGGAGAGTCCTTCACCACAAGATTACACAGTATTTTAAAAAATATTAGATTAACTCCAATACAGTCATATTTCTAGAATAAGAAAGGCCAGATTTTCAAGAAAGATAAGATTTAAATACACATGTTGAAATTCCTGCTGGGTTAGAGCACGCAGGCTGCCACACATCACAAAGGAGGCAGCTCCTACTGCCTCCTACTTGAGGTGGCTAACTACTATTGCATCACCTGACAAATGGGTGTCTAACTCAGGCAGAATGATTAACAAAGCCTAGACCAGGATTCATTAAAAAGTTATTTTGATATCTAAGTGCATTTCTATTAATTGAACTTAATCACTCTACTCCCATGCATCCCACAAGACTTTATTAAAGAACTGTATACCTCTCAAGAAAGTACCTGAGCTAGATGCTCACCTTCCACAGTCCACAGACTGCACAGGGATCAACGTACGCATATGCATGTTGATACTTCCACATACTAAATGGGTGGCTAATTTAGCTAACTAAATGCTGGCCCAAAGCCAGCAAAGGGAAGCATTGAGCTCTTGGGTGATTCTGAATAGGTCCCTGTCTGTTGTAACTCAGTATGTCAAGTCTTCATTGTAAGACACAAAATATGCGGAGAGCACAAGGATGCTTCAAGCTGTTCTAATGATTTAATTCAACACATCAAGATTTCATAACATAAACATGTGAGAAGAGACAGAGACAAATCCAACATATATTGAAGCTGGCGTCTGAAATCCAGAGTGTACCAGAGTCAAGAGCAAAAACCTTTAGCTTCCTCGGAGCAGGATTTCACTTTGGATGGAATGCATTCCTTGACTTGACTAGACAGTGGATAGCACACTCACAACTGGTCATCAGCTTCATTTCTCCTGTGCACTGCATCCTAGGATAGCTGGGTGCTTGTACCCATACTGTTCAGAGTGTAAAATACAGCAGAGACATCTGTACCAACAACAGGGTACAGCCACACTAGAGCAAAGCCAGCGGGGAAACCACGTACTGTGATTTCTACAAACAGATATGGGAAACAGTACATTTCAAGGAAGTGCTAAAAACAGGCTGTGAAGTTAGAAAAAATAAGCAGCAAGTCATCATCATTTTGAGTATATTGAGAGCTGCAGTCCTCACTTTCAAGGAGCTTCCTACCATTCACCTGTTTTATTTCATTCATGTTACATGGACAACAGGTTAATCCACCCTGTTGCTTTTGCACCTACTTTGCTGTTACTGCCAAATCAATTTGTGTCAGTGAGGTTTGTTTCACTCGCATGCCTCCAGGTGCTGATTTATACTTGGGACTTGTGCTTTTTGTTGTTATTGTTGGTTTTGCCCTGAGCAAGTTATTTTGGTTGCTGAAGCAATGCACTGCTACACAGAGAGTGCTAAAACCCAGAATGTAGATAAAAGAACAGGTACACTGCATACTGCAATTCAAGCTTTAACACAAGTTTTACTGTTCATGCCTCTTGTTTTCAGTAGGGGAGGGTGGAGGAGGGAGGTTAAATTCAAGCAAAAGCACTATTTTCTGCATACAACCCCCAAAGGACCAAATTCTGCCACCTTTATTCTTCTGGAGCAAGTCAAATCAAGTACACAGGGTTCACCAAAGGAGAATTAGGTCATGCCTTTAGGCACAGCTCTGAGGAAAGAATGCAAACAAGGGATTCAAAGGCTAAGAACTGCTCTGAGAAGGTTAATTATTTCTTTCACTTCATCACTTATTTCCTTCATTACTTTTACTTTGGAATTACAGGGGATAGAATACAACAGACATATATCTCCACCGCAGAAAGTGGATGAGCTGGAGTTGGAGGAAATCAAGTGTTGATTTTTAATTCTGGTGTAGTGGGTTGACCTTTGTTGGCTGCCAGACTCCCACCCAGTCACTCTCTCACTCCCCTCCTCAACAGAACAGTGGGAGATAATAGGATGGAAAAGTTCATGGGTCAAGATAAAGACAGGGAGATTACTTACTGTCACAGGCAAAACAGGGTCAAATTGGGGAAGATTAAATTAATTTATTGCCGTTTAAAAATAGAGTAGGATGGAGACAAAAAAAGGCAAAACTAAAAACACTTTCCTGCCATCCCCACTTCTTCCCAGGCTCAACTTCACTCATGCATCTTCTACCTCTCCCTCCCCAGGTGGCACAGGGAGCATGGGCAATGGGGGTTGCGGTCATTTTATGATGCTTCATCCTCCTCACACTGTTCTCCATCTGCGGGGTCCCTCCCACGGAATACAGTCCTTCTCGAATTTCTCCCACATGGGTCCTTCCCACCGACTGCAGTTTGTAATGAACTGCTCCAGCATGAGTCTTCTCCACGGGGTGCAATCTCCTTCAGGAATGGACTGCCAGAAAACCTGCTCCTGTGTGGGCTCCTCTCCATGGGCTGCAGCTTCCTTCAGGCACATCCACCTGCTCCAGCATGGGATTCTCCACAGGCTGCAGTGTGGGTATCTGCTTCACGATGGTCCTCCATGGGGTGCAGGGGAAAAACCTGCTACCCCATGATCTTCTCCACAGGCTGAAGGGGAATCTCTGCTCTGGTGCATGGAGCGTCTCCTCCTCTTCCTCTTCACTGACCTTGGTTTCTGCAGGGCTGTTTCTCTCACATTTTTGTCACTACTTTCTCTCATAGCTGCTGCACAGCATTTTCTATCCTTTCTTCAACGTTATCACCAACGTGCCACCAGCTTGGTTGATGGGCTTAGCTTTGGGAAGTGGTGGGTCCATCTTGGAGCTAGTTAAAACTAGCTGTGTCTGGACATGGGGGCAGCCCCTGATGTCTTCTCACAGAGGTCACTTCTGCAGTCCCCCCCCCAATACCAAAACCTTGCCATGTAAACCTAATACATCTGGTTAAATCAACTGACTTAGGTATGTGAAGTATATTGAAAAAAAAAAAGAAGTCTCTCTGCTTCTAAACAAGAGAGGGGAGTGACAGCAGGAACAGACACATAGTGACCTGTGAGGGATCCATTCTGGCTTGCCAATATAGTTTAGTACTCTGAGTCTGTGACTGCACATTTTAAACAGTGCAAGGAGTAAGCTGAGTCTAACTTGCTCTTGCCTTGCACTCATGAAAGCCGACGTACCAAGAGGGCGAATGGCCCCAGCCACGCATTTGGCCTGGCCAGCTAGCCAATGCAATTGTCTAGTCTGCCAAGCAATTCCTGCCCACACCTGGGGAGTTAGCCTGGGCCAAGACCCATTCCCAACAGGCAGTTTAATTGGAAAGAGTTTTGGAGGGAAAGAATGTTTAATAGTATAAATAAACCACACCATGCCAGTTGGGCTCAGTTCCAGAGACAAGTCTTGGGCAAATATAATTTATTTTTATAAAACATAGCTAGTAAGAATGCGTGAAAGAGGGTAATGAATGAGCACTTCTCTTGGCTTGCATTTTGTCAACTAAGATTACCATACTTCATCCACCACTTTTTTCTCCTTCTACAAAAAACAAATGCTTCCTACATTCAACTTACTCACAAAGATTGCTTGAGGAATCAAGGCTTTGCCTTTGTTGTGTATCCCTGGCCGCTCTCAAATGTGTTGGAAAGCCAGAGCTGAGGCTGGATACCTGTGTCGTATGTCATCACACCTAGCACTACTGGCATCGGTGTAACTAGAAGACTCAGCTGAGACCATTGTACAACTCAAGGTCTGGGAGCCGTCTTCCCCACACATAGCTTGCAGAGAAATGACACCCTTGGGACTGTCGAGAAGCAGCAACACTTGCTAAGAAATGTCTCTGAGGTTGAAGAGCTGCAAGTAGGCCACCTGGGACTAGAATAATCAGCATTTTTTTCGACAGGGGCTGGTGGGCTTAGCATACCTGAAATGTGCACACCACCTCAATCCAAGAAAGATTCATTTGCAGCCTTGACGTTACAGTATTTAACACTTTTTGGACAGGAGTAAATTCATTCTACACTAGAGTTTGCTCTCACCAGGATTTATGGGAAGCCATGCTTAATTACTGCGGTACTGGCAGTCCTCCAGTTCACATCCCACTGTCCTGCTTCCTACCTGAGCAGATCCACGTTGCTATTAATGGCTATGTATGCACAAATATACAAAAAGGACCAGGTACCACACTCTGATGCATAGGCCAACTGTTTCAGCTCACCTTGCACCAAAACAGATAAATCTCCTTACATTCCCAGCACAGAAACCCAAAATTCAAACCGACTGTTGCAGTGGACCGCAGCTCATGCTAACCCCTGAACTGTGCTTGAGTGTTGCTTGAGAGAGCTGACCTGACCCTCACCAAAGCATTGCCAGGCTAACAGGCCATATGGATGTCACGCAAACCTTGTGCCCTGACAATGTTACTGTATTAATATAGAGGTAACTTTTCATGCTTCATTGCTCTGGAGACGTTTGGTGACACATTAACTCTTATTCACATACTGGCTATCCATTCTTTCAGATTAAAATATGCATATATATATGCACACACATACTTTACTGTGTATGGTTTAACCTCCCTCCCTCCCTCAGGTTACTGAATTCTTAAAAAGAGTCAGAACGTGTTTCCCTCATTACAAGGTACATGTAAGTGATAACTATACCTGTCAGAAGGGTGCACTGAGAAGTGAACTCAGTGCCACCACTTTCTTCATGCCGGTGGCTGATTCCCATTGTACTTACACTGCTGTGCTGGTTTTGGCTGGGGTAGAGCTGATGATCAATGCCATTTTCAAGTTCCATGAATAATCAAGAAGGAATTCTCAGAAATTATATATTTCATCCTATATTACCCCTAGATTTTGGAAACATCCCAAATATACCGCTTAGTGGAGAATGGTGAATCCATGGTTTTAAACAACTGCAATCAAACATGTATAACTATGAAGATAATGACATGGTGTAGTTGAGAGTAAACCAGTACACCCATTTATAATTTGGGCAATATGGATTTTATTCACACATAACTTACAGCAGACCAGCCATTAACCATACCCCAAAATGTTTATCCACTTTTTCTTAAAATTATTGTACAGCAATTAACAAAGAAAATACCAAGTTTTGTAATAAAGCTGGGTGGGCATATTTCAATTTACCGCAATAACATCAAGGACAAAATTATGTAGAGGACTTGCGTCACGTCCCTTTAGGAGCATGACACGGCATGTGCCAGGCAACCCCTTTCCTGAAGGGCTGCACTGACACTCCTCTATATGCATGGCCCTGCTAAGTACCAGACCTTAGCTGCAGCATTGCTGAGTAGCTTCTCTCCCATATCAAGACCCTACACATCAGAAGTAAACGGGCAGTAGACTGCAGCTCTGTATAACTCATGAGCCACTGAGAAACACCATGGCCTGTGCATCAAAGTTGTGGAGAAAGAGTGCAGTGAGTATCAGCAGTACAAAAAATATGAGCTGATGAGCCTGAAGTGGAGTGATCTGGTAAAGAAAGCAGGAAGGTTGGAAGATCTGCATACATACCCCAAAACTCCACTGATACAGGCGGCATTTACAGTGTAGACAGGACTGTCATCGATTAGCCATAAGCAAAGAACCCGAGTATCATGCTGGAAGGAAACTACCTACTGAAAACCATGATTTCTTTCTGAATTACAGCCCTTATGTGATTTATATAGACTAAGATGTTCCATTCTGATCAGAAAAATATTCTTAGCTTTAAAATGATTTTTTAGCTTGCATTCTTTTTAATCAGAGAGACCTGGGCCCCTTAGAGTGCTCATTTTTCGATACCTCCTAGGACCTTCCAAAAAACCATTTTCTCAGTATACTTAAATATGCTAAACATTAATCAGATTCTCAATCTCAAGAAATGTACTTGACTATTTTAATCCTGGAAAAATCTCTTAATTTTTATTGAGACAGAAGATTTTATTTCCAAGTAGATTTAGGAAACACATTGCTGTTCTGTGTTCTGCTCTTCTGTCTTTGATTTAAACCTTCATCGGAAAGCAAATAAAAGATACAGAACCCTAATTAAAGAAATTTGTCTCCTAATACGGTCGTTTGCTGTTCTAATTAAAAAAATAAGGTTTTATTAAGGAAGTGCAAATGATTTAAGGCAGCAGCCCCTTTTTATCACAGTACAAATCTGCAGTTGCTTAGATAACTCTTGACTGCTCTACAAAATTGTACTTCTGGTAAAGATACAAGAATTGAAGACTGACATTTTTAAACCCAAATCATTAGATGCTTTCTTTACTAGCATTTTACTTGACTGCTTTTAATTCCGCAAAGTTGATATATGATAGTGATGTCTAGCACACAATAAATTTCACCCTGAGTGGACAGAGGTGCTGTCAAGTCTTATCATCTTTAGAATGAAGGCAGGAGGCCCTGGCACAATTCACTTCTAATTAAATTTTACTCTCCATTGAACACTCTGCTGAAGTTCACAGCTGCTGGCAGCAAAGGAGAGCCTAAGGCTGTGGTGCTACGCCTGATACATCTAGTGGTCCTTCCACATTTCTGTAAATGTGCTTGTATTTTATCACCTCATCAAAGCTCCAAGCTTCATTCTTAACACCCGAAGGATAAAGCAGGTATGTTGTATGTTGCTTCTGGATCTAGATAAATGGTGAGTGCAGAGTGAACCTTTCTAAATCCAAGACTTATTTGTTTTAAATTATTGATGATGACAGAAACCTCGAGGACAAGTATATAATATTAAAGATTTACACAGCTCCCCTAGCTGCTATAAATAGATGTTTAAAAACTGTATTTTGTTCTAGTTTTGTAAATTAAGAAAATATATATCCTGTTGAAAGAGGGCAATAAAACAATAAACATACAGCTTTTTTTAAATATTAGTTATAAAACAAACAGTAATTTATGCAGATTATGACAGCATCACTTCTTCATATGTGGAACAAAACCTCCTCAATCAACTGCTTCCTTAACCCTCTCCCCTGCTCTGATGCCTGTGGTAACTAAATAGGAAGGTGGTTGTAACTGTTAGAGTGTTCTTAATATTCTCAGCATTACACTGTGTTGTCACTGTCTCGTGTGCTTGTTTTAACTTCATATTTAGGCTGTACTTTCTTCATGGCAGGAAAAGTTGAAGTTACAAATTTTGTGCAGAACCTTGCACAAAGTGACACTGAATTCTCAGGGTTATTACAGGTAACAAGTCACCACACAGAACTGTTGCCCATCAGAAGGAAGCTGATGTGACCCTTATCCATGAACATGGAGGAGCAAATGTAACAGAAAGTCACAGCTTATAAATGAGTCACAATGAGGTTGAAAGGACCTCTGAAGACCATCAGGGTCAGCTACAGTAGGTTGTTGAGGGCTATGTCCGGTCAGGTTGTGAATATCAAGGACATGGTTTAGTAGGCATAGGGGGTGTTGGGTTGACGGTTGGACTCGATGACCTTAGAGGTCTTTTCCAACCTTAATGATTCTATGATTCTATGATCTTCACTGATGGAGACTCCACAGCCTCCCTGGGCAGCCTGTTCCAGTGACTGACCACTCCCACTGTAAAAACATTTTTTTTTTCCCTATGCTTAAATGTTATTTCCTGTATTTCAGTTTGTGTCCACTGTCTCTTGTCCTGTCATTGGACAGACTTCTGACTAGTCTGTGCTTGCTCCAAACTTTTCCATGAGTCTCAGAGACTGGGGGTTCCTGAAGGCAAATCATACTAGAAAAGAACAAGGAAAAGAAGGTATTGAGTATCCTTTGCATGTCCTTTGTCACAAGGTCCTCTGCCCCATTCAGCAGCTGGCCCACATTTTCCCCAGTATTCCTTTTGCTGCTACTATACCTGCAGAAGTCCTTCTTGTTGCCCTTTATGTCCCTTGCCAGATTAAAGTCCAAGTTGGCTTTCCTAACCCCATCCCTGCACACTTTGAAAAAGTCTCTATATTTGTCCTCAGTCACTCATCCCTGTTTCCACCTCTTGTATGCTTCCTTTTTATATTCCAATTTTGTCAGGAGCACCTTGTTCATCACAGGAGCTCCTGCCACCTTTGCATGACCTCCTCCTGCTCAAAGGGATCAGACAGTCCTGAGCTCGAAGGAGGTGATCCTTGAAAATCAAGTGACTCTTCTGATCTTCCTCTTCTCTCTAGGACAGTACCCCAAGCAGTTCTCTGAACAGTCCAAAGTCTGTTCTTCTGAAGTCCAGGGTTGTGATCCTGCTATTTGCCTGGTTGTCTCCTCTCAGGATCCCGAATTCCACCATTCCATGGTCACAGCAGCCAAGCCTTCACATCCCAACCAGTTCTTCTTCGTCTGTAAACCCAGAAATCTTTCGAGATAAGAACATAACAAACAAACAAACCCAATCTGCTACAGATGGAGAAAACAGCTCCAAGCTGAGTCTGAAGAAATTCATATTCTGTGTGAATCTGACACAGAGAATCTACAATGCAATGACCTCTGCAATACACATGGACCTGGCTTGGATTCTGGTATAAGGATAAGTTGCCATTTCCAACAGAAAAGATATTACGGAATAGTATTTACTGAAATATGAACCATAGTGCTTTTGGCATGCCTTATGGGCTTAATCACTGAAATTAGCCCTCAAGACAACCCTGTAACATTGCTAAGTTACTCCTTTGAAATTATCTAGGAGAAAAATATTCTTCCAATCTTTTTTTCCCTCATTTCAATTTGAGTAATATGTCCAAGGTTTTATGCAAGGAGATAGAGAAAAACTCAAATCTAACTGCAGGTTCTATTTCCATGTCCAGTCAATGGAATATTCAATAATGTAGAAGAAGATTTTAGACCAACATTAACTTTAGTGTTTTAAGAAGCATTTTCTGCAATCTGAACTTGAAATATCATTTTTGATCATGGAAAGCTGTTTTGCTATAACATCACTTTCAAACAATTGGAATAAATTTTCCCTCTCTCTTTGCAGAGATTCTTAAGTATTTGGTCTTGGGAGAAAGCCTAGATAGTTCTGACCTTGCAAAAAATTATTCATTTTAAGTAAAGGAAAATGCTTCCCACAGATAAAACTAAAAATGCCTTTAAGAGAGAGATTTTATCAGTTGATGTTGAAAACATTATCATTTTGGCCTAAGGGTTGTCGCGAACCCTGATTTAGGATTCTGCCGACTATGCCAATTTGTCACGAATGGGTGATTTAGATTGCTTAAAGAAAGGTATTAGCAAAAATGGTTTTAATATGATGTTGTAGCAGTGCAACTTAACAAAGTTCAATGGCTAGGTTCACTCTACTAACAGCACAATCATTTGAACAATGATTCAAAACTAGCAAGACACAAATCAAAGTTACCAAGTCAAAAATCAAAGTTACCAAGGCACAAATCAAAGTTACCATACTACAAAGTTATGTGCGATATTGGTCACTTACCAAAGATGTGCCGTTGGGAAAAGGTCTCTACCTCGAGGAGCAACCTTGAGAGGTGTCCCAGCTCAAGGGGAGATCATCGCCATGCAGCCACGTTGCCTAGCAGGGAGAGCTCAAAGAAGGCTCACTTAGGCTGTGATATATATTGAATAAAGTGGTTGGCTCATAGTCAAATTACATGCAGTGGGAAAGGTATGCATGAGGCTCCTTGTACCCACAACTTTCTTTGCTCCTTTGATAAAGGAGTGTTGGAAAAACCACCTGCTATTCACATGTTAATCGAATGAGCAATGTTCGAAGCTCATATGCATCGATGCTCACTGTGTCACTCTGCTCCTTTGTGGGTTTTCAGAGAACGGATTGCAACTAGAGGAGTTCTTGGCCTGGCTACGGCTCAGGTCTTTGCCTCCTTTGGAACCTGTACCAAACTACTGGTAATTTGGTTAAGGGGTTGAGTGCATCCGTCACAAAGGTAAAGAAACACATATAGATTAGTTATATTTTCCAAGATCACTATGATCGGCTTGTTCAACAAAAGTAAACATTGGTGTCACTTTCTCAACAACTTCTCCCTTGTTGGTGGTGGTTATATATTGTTTCAAATGAAGATTCTCAACAGAATGGCGCACAAGGTAACAGGCCTGCATTTTTTGTAAGAGAAAAGCAAAAGTGCAAACTGGCAAAGTGTTAGCAAAGATGGCTTATGCCTGTCTGGACTTTTAATCCATCAAAATATAAAAAGTAAATTGGTAAAAGCAAACAGTGGAAAGGTTGCAAGGCTCTAAATGTTACCTACTACTTTGTTCATATTGTTCTCATGCCTACTTCATGGGCTTTATAACAAGAACAAGTAAAGTAGACACAGACCTTTTCTTAAGACCCCGCACAAGTTGATTGGGATCTTGAATCTAGGGATATCAGAGAAAGTAATGTAGCTTTTTACCATTATTAGTAACAAGAGGGGAAAGGACAGAACCCTGGGTCAGCCATCACTGTTCTTTGGTATTACAGATCCAGCGGGGAACGCTGTCACAACTTGTTCTGCTTGAGGCCACTAAGAAGTTACCATCAGCAGTGGAAGAAGGGAAGACTGAAGAGACTTGTTAGGACTTGGAAATCTCCATGATGTTCTCTCTCAAAGAAATTTGTGGGAAGGAGAAGCTTATGCAAGAAAACCTTCCATGAAAAATGCCTTAAGTGACTACAAAACCCTAGACAACCTTCATGTTTGAGATGTAAAAGCTGACATAAAATTCTCTTTTCAGTTTCTACAGCTGCCTCAACAAAATCTTTCACTATCTACATTCCCTTCATAGGGATGTAGATCAGTAATAGGCCTAATAATATTTAATACACTTATAACGCTTGGGAAACTCATATTTTAAAGCAGTTCTGGGTGCTTGGATAAGAGAAACTGTCTAGAAATACCTTTTTTATTATTATTTTGATAATTATCCAAATCACATGAGTTTGTACACCAAAGATATACACCTTGCCTTTTTAGATCATAAGAGATGGATAAAAAGGCCAAGAGAGATAATAAAAGCCAGATGACGAGAATGTGGTGCATTCACATTCCTTAGGCAGTTAAGAGCACTGATCACAGCTGTCCACCTGTTTTCCCTTTACTTGATGGCGTTTCTATTAAATGTGAGAAGAGGTGAGTACTGAGGAGTAATCTTCTGGATAAAATGGCTGCCCTAGACAAGATTAATTCTAAGAATACTTTAAACTGTTTATCATTAAGTGTCTTTCCCCCTCACCTCTTGTACAGCCACATTTTTCTGTGACTGTCTTCTGATTTTTACCATCAAAGCACATCATTAATCTCCATTACAAGTCTGCAACTTGCCTAACTCGGTAGAGCTGAGGTCTTGGGGCATGACATAAATATCAATCAACAAGAAGTTTTTACATCCTGAGATTGACATTATCCAGGGTTCAAGTCTTATGAAGAAGCCACTGGTTTTGGAATTAGAAAGCTTTGTCCATCTCATTGAAAGAGATGGTACAAGACCGAGGGAATACAGTTTTCTGTTTGCAAGTAAACAGGCATCTGCAGCTTAAAACATGTAGTATTGGTCACAGGGAAACGTGAACTGACACACAACAGATAAAGAGCTTTTTTGGGGGAAAATCACTTCTGATTTGTTTTCCACACTGGTGATACAAATATACCACCATAAGCCCATATAAATATAGGCCTTTGCCCCATAGCTTCTTACTTCCTTGCTCCCAATGTTTGAAATGAAAGAACTGTGCCCTCCACGGGTATGTAACTAATTTAAATTCATGGAAGAAATATACCACAATCAGCTTTCTTCTGAGTTAAATCCTGCCAGGTGTTGAGGATTCTTAATTTCCATTGATGTCAACAGGACTCAAGGACAGCTCAACGTTTGGCACCAAGCACTCCAGGCCAAACAGTCAACGGCGCCTCTGGCACTACATATTTAAATGCACTGTCTCCAAAGATATCATTAATGCTGACACACAGAGCCAGCAATTGGCCCGTGCACCTCCACAGCTTCATTTTGGCTGTATCAATCACCACCCTGCCAGGTGCTGAAGTCCTCTTGCAGAAAATGGTTCTGGAAATCAGCATACCCAACTAGTCATCCAAAGGGCATCAGACACTGGCTGGGTATGTTTAGAATTAAACCACAGAGCTGATGATCTTTTCTTAAAGTGCTCGGTAATGTACATTCATCACACACCATCCGCTGTTCAAAATTTGGGTCGTAGGGTTAGGCCCTTCCCAGAGAAAATGCTATTAGTCCAAAAATGTCTTACTGAGTAGATACCAAGGGAGGATGCATGAACAGAAATGATGTGGTAGGAGTTTAAGATCAATAATGGAGAAGATTTTCTCCAATCTGAAGAATATTTGTAGGATTAGGAGAATCCCCCTTCATTCGCTAGATACAGACCTTTTAAAATGTCATTAAAAAGCTGAGATGGATTCTTCAACCCCAAAATAACCTAGCAATTTAACACATCAGTTTCCACAATCTAGGAGAAGATATTAACTACAGAGTTATAGAGCTGGTCTCTCTTTAGCCCAATGACTATGTGATTTGCACAAAGTGAAATAACCCCTGTAGTCAAGCCTGGAAGGGGAGACTGGCTGACATGCAGGATTTGTATCTCTTACTTGCCTGGTAGCTTCAGATATAGGCAATGCAGCACTTTGTGATGAAAATCCATTTCATGGAAGTACTGCTTTAATTGTCAAGGTCTTCTGACTGTACAAGAAGAAAAAGGATGTTTCTAACAGAGACTAGACAAAACACACCAACTCACATACAGCTAAATCTGCTGTAGAGAAAGCAGGCTTTAGTTTTAACATGAACTAGCTAGTTAGAGTGATGACTTTGCAGAGGTCTACAATTACCTTTACTTGCTAACTTATTAAACTGTAAAATTTTCCATTAGATCTGGGAGAACAGAGGCAGTAACACATTTTTTTCCCTATTAAAGATGAAATCTTTTGAAGGGAAGACCTTTTAAAAACTTAGGGCAAATGTGGGTGTTACCAACTGCCTAAGCTTCTTGTACATTAAACTGTCTGGCTAAATGCAGTATTTTTTCTAAATATTCTTAGTCGATCATTTAAATCAAATTTACTTACTTCACTTTTGTTTGGAGTATTCAGACTATGTACTGAACAATAATATTTTTGGAACATTTTATTATTGCAGTAGCTGATTTGATAAAGATTTTGTCACATCTCAGACCCTAAACCAGTGTACAGTTTTGCTTGTCACTGTTGCTAAATTTAATGTAGCTCTCCAGAGATTAAATACAGATTCATTAAGCTGATGCATGCCTTTATCCATTCTCATGTTCCTGAAAGATTTCTCATTTATTACAAAGAAAACATGGCTAATTGTTAATTAGAAAGTGCATACGAATGTGATAAGATTTAATTAACTCAAACAAATACAACTCAAACCTTTAATAAAAAGAGTTAGTTGCTCTCTTTTTTTTTTTCCCCCTGGGAAAAAAGTTCTAGTCGAGATTTGCAAAAGTCCTATTTAATGCCCCTGTTACCCTGCAGGGTTTGACCTTCAAATATATGCCTTCAAAACAGACCAAAAAAAAAAAGTAAAAGGAATCTCACAATACAGTTTAAATTCTGTGAAGTCTGTACTTCAAACTTGGCTGGAAAACCTCAATTGAAAGTGTTTTCTATCAGAAAATGCTCTTTCAACAAGTATGCTGGGTTTGGCTTGGGCAGAGTTAATTTTCTTCACAGTAGCTAGTACGGGGCTATAGTTTGGATTTGTGCTGGAAACAGTGTTGATAACACCGGGATGTTTTCGTTCCTGTTGAGCAGTGCTGACACACAGTCAAGGCCTTTTCTGCTCCTCACCCCACCCCACCAGCGAGGAGGCTGGGGGGGCACAAGGAGTTGGGAGGGGACACAGCTGGGACAGCTGACCCCAACTGACCACAGGGATGTTCCATACCATATGGTGTCATGCTCAGCACATAAAACTCTGGGAAGAAGAAGGAAGGGGGGATGTTCAGAGTGATGGTGTTTGTCTTCCGAAGTAACTGTTATGGGTGATGGAGCCCCGCTGTCCTGGAGATGGCTGAACACCTGCCTGCCGATGGGAAGGAGTGAATGAATTCCTTGTTTTGCTTTGCTTGTGTGTGCGGCTTTTGCTTTACCTGTTAAACTGTCTTTATCTCAACCCACAGGTTTTCTCACTTTTACGCTTCCAATTCTCTCCCCCATCTCACTGGAGGGGGAGCGAGTGAGCAGCTGAGTGGGGCTTAGTTGCTGGCTGGGGTTAAACCACAACAAACAAGAGAAGTATTTAATAAGAAAAGCAAGTCAATAGTTATGAAATTCCCTGCAGAAAAAAAATAATCCTTTGTATCCTGGAAAAGCTGGAAATTTATTTTTCATATAAAATGTTTATTTTCAAATTGATTTTTCTTTAGACTAGTTTTGTTATGTAGGTTACATTCTGACTCAGCAGCAGCCACATTGCACTGAATCTCTACCAAGTCAAGTTAATATCAAATTAAGCTCTCTGCTCCCATTGACCTCTGTATATTCAGGAATATGAAGGATCAGGATGTAAGATAAAGCAGAGTAGGTAGCAGGATCCTAACATTTGGGACGCAAAACTTACGTTTCTGGTAAATTTAGCTTGTAATGTGCAGTTACAACTTAATTAATAGAATAAAAAGGTAACATTGAAGATAAATTACCTTTTAAGTTAAGGGCTTAAAATAATTCAGTGTATAATTTAGGCTTAAATAAACTTCTGTGAAATCTAAGAACAACAAAAAAAGATATGAATTGCCCATAAAAGTGGAACAGTTTGAAAGATTTCAGATTGATGGATGCAGTGAAATGAAAACTTCCTTTATCTCACACTTTTTGTATAAAAATTACCAATTCTTCTTGGCGAGCCTCAGATGATACTCTGGGAGGAGGCATATATTTTCTCTGCAGCAGAGGTCCTGAAAAATAATGACATATGAACGATTTACTGTAAAGTCTCTCAGGCTCTTTCATGTGTTTCTCTCTCTCATGGAAAGCTCTGTGGGTGAAACTTACCTTGTACTAGGTTTGCCTGTACCTACCACTTAATTGCAAGGTGCATCCAAGTGCTCAGTTTTCAGCTAAAAATTGGAAATAAATATTCTACTCACTTAAAATGTATTCAGAAAGGTGCTATAACCCGAACATAAAAAGTGACACTGCATGCCATCATATATATATATATTTTAATAAATGTATTGTAAAAACTATAGAAATAAACACAAAATTAAGAATCTGAAAAGGTCCCAAGAGTCAGTATATGTCAAGCAGTCCTACAAGAATGTAGAACATGTGCTGTTTTATAGTACATGCTGGGGAAGAAAAGCAACAAGGAAGAGTTTAATTTGAAATAGTGGAGATGGGGCTTTCAAAAAAAGTAGGTGAACAACTCTGGGTTTTGCAGAGTGGCATTTATTCCTTTGAGAAAAGCACCAATCCTAGAAACAGTTCTGAAATCTGTAGGATATGCCTATAATGCACCAAGAAAAGCAATATTTTGCTGGTCAGTTCCAGAGACAGAAAAAAGTCATTTGTGTACCAATAACAATACATATCAGGCAGAAAAGGAAGAACAGCACAAGCTAAAATTTGGGTTGGATCTCCCAACATTTTCTATAAAGGGGAGGAGGCATAACAATTCAATATTATGCCTTGCAAACTCTGCTGCATGTCCGTATTCAAACAGTTTTCTTGAAAAAGAAACTAGATGTTATGTGCAGGCTTGATGATAGAACCCACCTCTTGCAACACAGGCAGCAAAATAAAACTCAGTTGCTCTTGGGTATGCACCATCGTAGGGTACAAGAGCCTCACCATCCCGCAGGTAGAGAAAATAAGGCAGGAAGATCAGGCTTACACAGAGCTAGTCACCCCCTTTGAGACCCTCATCAATGCCTTAGGAGTGAGAGACTGTCCTTTCCACTTAGCTGAAATATCCTGCATATTGCAATTGCAACCCTACTGTGATTAATATTGTGTTTGTGCCTAGGATGTTGTGTTTGTGTTAGGATATCAGCTGCAAAATTAGAAGGGATGGTAAAGCATCCAGTGAAACTGTCTCTCCTTCTCATACTCTCCTAAAAAGTTATCTTGCAAATCTTTAAAAATTACAATAAAAAACCAAATCCAACTGCATGAAGAAGCACATTCCCTATTTACCATTTCTCACATGTCTAGAAAAGCCATGCCGCATTACTACCCTAATAACTAGTGTGACTTTGAACACCATAATACAAAACATCTGTGTCCACTCCCACAGTGACCAATGAGAGCTAATTTTCTACAGCCAGGACAAATTATCATCTTCAAGGATGACAGCATGTGTCTCTGTGATGTATAAACATGTCTTCCCCTTTGGCCTAAGAGAAGATTCATCTAAGCAAGGGAGCAGAAACAGGGGCATTACAGCAAGAATACCCCTTGTGGGAAACCAGCTGTTAGCTATTTATCTTTGTATGGCCGAGGAGCCTTTATCCAAGATACAGCTGTTCCTTCCTTTCCTCTTTATTAGCTACACCTGCCTTAAGCAGATGGGTGTGATTGTTAAATGCTTTTCTCAGTATTTAAAGTTTTATATCTATTCTCAGTATTCCCTTGTTCTCACAGGTAATAGTTTAAAGACACTGTCGATTTATCTTCATGGTAAAAAAGAGACAGGCTTGTTTTTATTTTCATAGAGATGAATGAATAAAATATTCCTTGTTTATTAAGGTTTTACAAATCCAGGGAAGACAGCTATTTTACTCCATCTGACTATGAATTCTTAATGCAGCTGTAACATTATGTGACCTCAAAATTTTTACTAGGACTGAAATTTCCCAAAGGCAACATGCTCCTAAGCATATGTCACACGATTCTTCATTTTTACATAAGACTCAGCTAAACATTTAGTGACCAATTATGCCAATTACAGTGCCGTTTTTCCCTTCAGATGACAGCATTGGTTTTTGGAAGCACAAAGGCAGACAGGGTATATTTTCTACCCACCCATATGTAGTCATGTATTGGATGTGTATGTCCTACCCTTCCTCATAAGTGTTCTTAAGTCCGTGCTCCTCTGCACTGAATACTCATAACATTTAGCAAGATTTCTTACAGCAGCGCTTACAGGCTCCACTCAAAACTTGAATTGCTTTTTCCGGGTGTTGTATAAATATGCAGCAAGAAATGGCAAGCTATACAGATAAAAGTTTGAAGCTGAGAACAGGCAGATCTGGGAACAGACCACAGGTGCCCCAAATTCTCACTCAGTGCCCTTTTTTGCTGTTCTGTCTCATAAATGATTGATTCACAGTTGTTGTAACATTTATATCTGAAGCCACCGAAGCATGTTTGGAAAAACCACCTGACATATTCAGCCTCCTAATGCACAAAACACACAGTGGCAGATTCGTTTTGCTCAGGTTTCAACTTTGCCCCCTCACTCGATCAGCAGCCACACAGTGTCTGAAATTCATACATAACGGTTGACGAGTACATTGTCAATAAGCACCAAGATAGTCAAAATTCACGCAACATGAAAGCTTCTTTCAGCTCAACAAGCAGATGAGCAAAAGCAGTCCCTGAGGATGGCTGAGGTGGCCATTGACTGTATACCAGACACGTACATATCTAGCATGCTCACAAGCGGGACGGCCTGTAGCCATGGGCAGCCCAAGGCAACTCGAAACTTCATGAGCTTGGCCTTGCACGGTGTCCTTGCATGTTCTGGTGAGAGCACAGAACACAGTCTGCCCTCTTTCATCTCCCTTCTCAAAGCAGCAGCAGTGCCCAGCAAAGGCAGCTTCCCTCCTGACACCATTTCTTGCTGGTTGGGACTTCATCCTTGTCCGAGATCCCAAAAGCTGCAAGCTGCCCCTGTATCTCACTAACTTCATTCATCAACAGTTGGTTTCTGTTGTGCTCAGGAAAAGCATGGGAAGATAATTGCGAATCATTCCAATAGATAAGCAGGCCAAATAAAGTAGTGTCTGGTAATTCATCTAACCCACTTCTTGGAATTAAAAGGGCTTTCTTGTAGATTGAGAATAAATTAATCATGAATCTATAAACCAGAGAACACTGGTAAACTCAAAGAGAATAATGAGTACATGACAGGAAGCAGAGCATATCATATGCAAGGATGTATTTGCTCATTAAGCACTACACATAAATATGCAACCTTATTTTCTGAAGGACATGAAGGATAGGCTGTAGGTGGAAAACACTAAAGAGTAACAAATAAACATTTGCTCTTATTCAACGGCCCACGTTCTTTCCTGTAAAAATAGATGCATGCAGACAGACAAAGAAACAAGCCCAAAATGGGTGCAGATGCTTATACATAATATATTCACAAAGATTTAAATAAGGGATGTTTGGCCATTTGGGAGACGAAGGTTGTCTGAACTTCTTCATCTAATTGGGAAAGGATTTCAGCAGCAATTCCATTATTTAATACAATTTACATTCATTTTTCTCCAAGAATGGAAGGGGAAAGGAAGATAAATTACTGTTTTTCTTCCCTTTACCGCTTGTCCTCCCCACAGTCATCTGGATGCAGTGCAACAAGACTCCCAAGGCTGCCTGTGCTCTTTGGCCACACACTAATACTGCTTTTACATGCTTTATTATAAACCCCGTTGGTTCTTTCTGGTCATCTCTTGTATATTGATTCTTAGTACTGGGCCTGCTGCAGCATGTTTTTACTTACAAACTTCTAAATTATATCATCTGGGGAGACTCTGGCTTCTATATTGAATTCCTCCTTATTCACAAGAAAAACTGTTCCGCCTCTTTATACATCAACCGTGGAGGGCTGTGTGCTTGGCTGCTTGTAATCTGAAGGTGGTATCATTTCAGAATCTGATGTAGAATTGAGTGACAATCGGCTAATGAGATTACTGCCTCTAGGGTCTTGCTCATCTCTCCAGAGCCACAGCAGTGTAATAGGTTGCAGAAGGTGGTTATGAAATCATCTGCTGTTCTGCCTTCCTCTTATTTGTACAAATGAAAATTTCTCTGTGTTGTAGCATAAAATACTTACCAAAATACAACCCCTTTCTGAAGAGCCATGCAGCTTCTGGAAAATAAAATGGCCCTGCTATATATCTCATTGTATAGGGTAAGGCATGCTTTCCTTCTTGTTGCTAATGTAAATTAAAAACCTTATAGAGTGTCTGGAATCAGTGGCTACCTCTCGGAGTCCTAGAGACCAAAATGTGATGGCAGGGTTATTACAAAACGCTGTAGAAGATGTAGCTATTTCCTATTGTTTCAATATACCTCTCCACCTCCATTTGTTCAGTCTAGGTTGCTTTAGCATAAAATGTAGCTTTCTGAGACGGAAGATTGTTATTGCCATGGTGCTCTTAAAACCAGCTTCAGATTCTTCAGTCTTTTCGTCAAGCTTTAAGGAGTAGTGAATTCATCTCGGCATGTTTCCTCAAGTCCCCTCTATTTTTTAGACTTCTTCCTGATATGATCACCTGTACCCTCAAGAAAATTTACCTTGTTTGGATGCTCAGTATTTTAGGGTTTTCAGTTTTTTAAGTTTTGGGTTTTTTTTATTTTATTTTTTGAGTTTGATGTTTTTTTAAAAACGTTGCATGAAGATTATAGAGGACCAACATCACAGTGAGCATAAAACTGCCTTTATTTCTTGCTTACATATTCCTTCCTCTTTGCTATGTGTCCACCACTGCCCATGCACAGTTAGCATCCTTATGCTCAGCTCATGTTCTTGCATTTAGAGCCCTACTTTGATGGCTATTGCATAAGTTATTTTAGTCATCTGTCTGCTTTTTCTCTCTCAAATTCTTGATCCTTGCTATGCCAGATCACATCTTAATCCTCTTCTAGGACTTAAGCCAACTTTCTGTTAACCTTCTGGAAGCTGGACTAGTTCCATAATGACCAAATAAGAACCAGAAACATTATTCCATGTTAGCCAAATGCCCATTTCCATTCAGTACTATTTAGAAAAGAAAAGGAAAAAAGAAAAAAAAAAAAAACACAAAAGTTGGCAGAGTATTTCCCTGGTCTCTGAGCTCTTTTAACTGAATACATGGTGACTGCACTCACTGGACCAACAAGACTGTACTAAAATCCATAGAATTGTTATGAAGAGGTTGAAAAATAATTCTAGAAGTATCTTTTCAAGTGGCGTGATTAAGAGTTTTCTTTCAATCTCTGAGAACCAGGCATGGTCTGAAAATCAATAGGGATTGCTTCCAACACATGGATGTTAGTCTTTTGTGTTTAATTATGATCAAATTGACATTTTATCATTTTAAGTGTACATTTGATATTTCCTATCCTTAATGTGTTAGGTACATTGCACCACAGAGAAACTGAACACTTGCGAGAACAATCAAGCAGTCTTTATCTAAAATTTTTCTTTCATCGTTTCAAGCCAGTAAAAACAACAATTTAACTCATCTCAGTAGAGAAATAGCTTTCCAGTGATCATTGATAAGGCAGCACTCAGACCATTTGCTCTTAAGATGTTTTTTCACAACCACCATGAAAAAAGAGCAGTCATTAAAACCACCAGTGTCACTCAGGTTCAACCCCACTTGTTACAGAGCAGAAACATTTTTAAAAGGTAAAGCAAAAGTATTCTGAGTGAAATCCACCTTAATTTCACTGTCATCTGCAGTGGATAGCTCAGCTTGGTTACCTGGAGCTGCGAAGGTCAAATAAAATCAGGGACATGGGGAAGGAAACCCTCATTTATCGATTCTGTTGGGTATTCTTTCCTCTCTTTGCATAGATGAAAATGTTACAAGCATATAGCTAGGTCTCTAATAACCACATCTACTAAGAACAAATAAATATGAAAGGGCAAATTCTACACATTCAAGTTGCTTCTACTGTTCTGGGTTTCTTTGCTTTAGAAAATACCAGAGAGCGCCATAGAACACCTCAAAATTATGGAAAGAAACCCAAGCATTATTTTAACATCCACCAGTCACCTGTAAACTCAGCGGACACGATTCACTTGCCATCTCCTTTAGAAACTAGTCATGATGTGAAAGTCCAGAGAAGCAAACTCATGCACAAAGAGTGCTACAAGTGCATCAACAGCACTGATGGCTGGAACAAAAAAGGTGGAACTGACATAAGGACATGGAACTAAGATAACTTGGAAGGTCCTTTAACATCCTTCACAGAAAGGATGGCTATCCCACAAAATGCTGCAATGAGGCTTCTGGTACCAAAGATGCTGCACAACAGTACAGCCATCTTGTTCATCTTCCACTTTGCTATATTAATGGACCCGGGCGGCCAGAAGTGTTGAGAGGTTCTTTGCAGCACAAACTGGATTTTCTTCCCAGTGCTTGGGAAATTTTGTTCTGAGCATAGTTTAAAAACCCTTCCAATGGCTACTATGCCTAACTGTGTATCTTTATTTTTGCATTTCTCTTTATTATACACACCAGAAGTTTTAGAAGATCATGTTGCTCATGGTTGATTTAATTAGTATTTGGGGAATTGGGTCTGGCAGGTTACATGGCTGCTTGCAGGGTGGAAATTCTCAATTAGCAGTATGCTAATGAATGCACAGAAGCCATGTTTTCTCATTTTCACCTTTTACCCTTTGCCCAATTTCAGGGGATAAAACAGGCCAGTTATAATTTTTGTCAGGCCAGGATTAATAGCTTGAGTTCACACATCCAACATAGGGTTGCTTTTGACTTCTCACAGAACAGCAGTAAGCACAAACCACTTAGATGCTCTCATTTCTAGCAGTTCATATGTTTTAAGTACTTGAAATGTTGGAGGTTTTTTAATGGATCATTGCATTTCCACATTCTAGTAGATTCATTTTTGTTGTTTCACTTTAGAAGAGTCATCATTCATTACCAAGCCAATGTGTTCTCTTTGCAATCAAAATTTGTCTTCCCACTCTGCAAAACTAGCATACACTTCTGTGCCAGTCATCTTACAAGTCATGTTAGGAAATCTTTTTTTTTAGTCCTTTTCTATTTGTATTTCCTTCCCGTATGGTATTTTTATAGCGCCAATATAATGTTGGTAGGAAACCCAAAGCAAGTCATGCTGCTGGTTCAATGCTACCATTTATAAAACTCTGTTGAGTTTAATGGTGGCTGCACTGGGCACCAGGAAGTGGTGTGTGTATCCTGTGTAAAATAATATATTCAGCAATAAATAGTTAGAAAACTGAGTAGTGGGCAGATTCTGAAGGTTTCTCTGTAAAACAAAAACTCTGTTGGGGAAGCCAGATTGGTTTTGCTGTTTTGCCTTTTCTAAATCTGGCATCTATTATTACACAGTCTTTTTCTATGGTCTTGTTGCTGGGGTCATTCACTGTACAAACATTATTTCCACTTCAATGACACAAAGCTTATGAATATATTGGAAGGGGAGAGGGAAGATTCTTTTCCTTTCTCTATAGATCTGGAAACTCCCTCAGCAATAGAAATGATGAGATTACAACTGATTCATTCCTCTATTATGGAGACACCAAACCTATTGAAAAAAAAAAAAAAAACACAACATAAAATTGGATTGTGGTCAAATACTATTTTTATATAGGTGGTATTTCGAGAAATCCCATTTCTGCCCATCTCAGTAGGTAATTGTTAGCCAAGACTATTACTATGAAATTAATTGGAAAAAGAAAAAGAAAGATTAGAAAAAAGATCATCCTTGCCTGAGTGACTAGAAAGCGATGACTTCCTTTTTTGAACACAAAAAAAAATGTTTTTATTTGATGAGCAATGAGAAAATAAGCTGATGAACAATGTTTCTTTTCTCTGATTCATTCTCCAAATAAGTTTCTCAAAGAAGCTTCCTGCTGATTTAAAATAATGCAGAACATCTTACTAAATAATTACTAATAAAAACATATTATCTGTTTCTGCAACTACAGCATAAACCAGTTGTTTGACTGTAAAGAAATACTGTGACAAAACCTGGATTAAAAATATGGAACACTTGGATCACTGAAGAGGTTCAAAACAAACCAAACTTTTTGTAGTTACCTTCTGCGCATTCTTCTTTAGTGACTGTTTCATATGTCCATTAAAAGAGTGATATCTAAAAGTTAGGAACAATTAGGTGAAGACGAAAATGGAAAATTGTACTGATAGCTTTCTGCATATAATAATAATTGCAAATTTTGGTTCTTTTAGAATTTGGCATGAATTTTTGATTCACCTTCAGACTTATCTAAGCATTCTCACCTTTTCATTTAAAAGGCATACATTATGCACGTTTCAATTAAATTATATTTTTTCAGAGGAGGAAAATAAAATAGCTGCTATTCACACCTGAGATTACACGCCACAGTCAGGATTCACCTGAGAGTCATAGCCAAAGAAGAAATTTTGAAGATAGAGATTTGTCTGTATCTGTCCATATACTAAATACCTCCTCAGAATGAGATAAATACTGTCAGATAGTATAACCAAAATAGCAAATGGAGCAGCCTGCGGGGGGGAGGAAAAAAAGATCAGACTCAAGTGTTTTGAAAATTGGATGTTTGAGGTTAAGTGCTGAAGATCCCTATTTAGGCTATGGGAAATGAGTACTTCAGATAACAGAGGACTGAGTGCTCCCAGACCAGGGGCACAGCTATCAAGTAAGTGAGCTTTACAGATGCAGCACGACCTGAGGTTAGAACACTCAAAAGCCCTGAGCCCTGAAGCTGGGCAAGGTTAAACACTGAATAAGGGGCATCATTTTATTCTTTGTATCACATTCCTGGCCTGTGACCCTGGGCCTGGCTAAAGACTTCTACATATTCTTTACACTTCTGAAATTTTACTGGAATATGTCTGCTGGAGTCCCTACTTTGTTTGTCCCAAACTCCAGTCATGAGTCGGCAGCCTTCTTGGAGCTTCACTTTTCTTCTGCAAGATAAAATGCAGCTGAATTGGCAGGTACCTGCTTTACCTTTCTCAAAAGAAATACTATTTCAGTCTCAGTAGTTAGCAAATACTTTATATTTTGTTAGTATCATCTAAGCAGTATTGTGCTCGTATTACCCGCAGCTGCTAGCCTCATTTCATCCTTGCAACATATCAGCAACTCAGGAAGGGTGCAGGGCTTAGGAATCAGAAGCACAGGTATAACTGGGATTCAGCAGTTTTGGCTGAGAGCCTTCTTCAATCCACTAGAACATGCTGTCCTCATCACTACAAATGGGGAGGTTTTGAGCCAGGGGTGCCGACATATCTGCTAATGACCATGTGCTCTGTGCTGAGCCACTTGGCACTGGTTTAACTCACATCCACTGAAGCCAGTGGCAAAGCTCTCCTGGTTGCAGCAGGACCCGTATGAAGAAATAATGCAAGAGCAAGGATAGCGTGGCCCTATCTGCACATGCTCATCCTCCCCAGCACGGTACTACACCCCCGCTTAGCCTTTCAAACTACACCGACTACAGCTTGAACGCTGAATGCAGAAGGAAGAGAAAACAGGGCTGTGTTCAGAGAAGACATTTTAACTGAACAGATCTTTTAAAGCTTTACAGAACAGGGATATTTTTACAACTGCCATATTTGGTGGCATTTGATTTTAATTTACAAGTGGATGGACTTTTGTCAAGTTGCCCGAAGTCTGCTCTTCATATTTGGGTTTCATTTTCTGCCACTTCCTCTTAATGATCTTGGAAGCTCATAAAATTTTACAGGAGTTACCATTCTCCTGACATAGCATAAAAATCTTGGCAAGACATAGCAAGGAGACATCTTTGCATTGAGACTAAAATAAGTATGCAGAATCGGTATTTGTCTTCCTTGCTGCTGTCTAATTACTGTGATTAGGTCTTGTGTGGTTTTGCTGTTCATTATAAATTTTGTTCTGTTTTTATAACAGAGACGTCTTCCTGATACTTTTCTTTTGAAACTAAATTCTGAACATTTAGCACCCAACTGACAGCGCCTTGCTGCTTTCAGCAAGTAATTTTTCATCAATAATCTCATTGATCTGTGTGAATACTTGCTCACCAGAGGGAGTAAGAGGGCTCTTACATACTAATGATTTTTCAGTGATTCATTGCTTAAGCAGCAGGGGACACACTTAGATATCCTGACACCGGTGGTACTGTCCTCAGTACCTCCACTGAGACTTAGCTCTGTTGTGACAGAATATTTAACCCAAGTATTGGTGTCAGAACATGGCCGTCAGCATGTTAAAGGACTCCAAAATACAGCCATCCCTGCACTAATGTAAAAGGGATGTGTGAGTGGACAAAGCACTCCAGCATAGAGAGGGAACCCTTTCCCACCAGTTGCTTACAGGACAGATTGCCCTAAGGACAAGAAGAAGCAAAGATGTTTTGAGCTATCGACAGCCCTCAGAGTTTCTACAGGTCCAGAAGGAAAAATTGCAAATGAAAGAGCAGATCTCCAGGTCTCATGGAGTAGAAAGTTTGAGTGGACTCCCAGCACATGTAATGTATCATCAGGCTGTTCTGACAGGTCTGACTCTCTTGTACTGAATCTACTATCTTTCCATGCAGAGCAACTGCTTTTCCAGACACCTGGAAAACCCTCCAGAAAAGCAGCCGGTTGCTCTGAGAAAAGCTGTGCCCCGTATGCTCTTCAAAACAGACTGAGAATTTGACAGCAGCTAGAGAAAAGGCCATACAGAGACTTTCTGAAATCTCTTTTCTTCACTGGTGGGTCAAAGTCTTATCAGCTGGCTCAGGGCTCAGGACCTGTGGGGTCATGCCTTGAAAGAGAACAGCTCACAGAAATGTGTGCCTCCATGTATAAATAGCTGTTAAACCACGTCCCCCGTGCACAGTCCAGATGTTTTTGGGGGAGGCGACTTGTGGGTATACTTGGAGTTTATGCTGGAGCTGCCGTGTTACATCTGTCTGCAGCAAAAAGCAACAGCTATGTTTCCACTTTCATCCATTTCAGTGACCAGCTCATAACTGGCCAGCCTGTTGTGAAATACCGATTAAGGATCCTGCTGACTACGCCAATGAGGGGTTTTGAGGCCACTTAAAGAATCACTGGCAAAGGTATCAGCAAAAGGTGATTTTAATAGAAATTTGTAAAAGTAGGACTTAACAGAATTTGATGGCAAGGTTCACTCTATTACTCATTACATGGATTAAGCATACACAGGGAAAATTGTGTTAGAATTGTGTTGGAATAATTTATAGAAAGACCAAGGACAAAAAGGGTAATGAAGACCCTCCCGTTGAGTCACGAGGTTCAAAGTAAACCCCCTTGTTTTCTAAACGCCTTCTCAGAGA
>VZTQ01006153.1:192844-212684 GCA_013400755.1 Pelecanoides urinatrix | reverse complement strand
GTGGGGAAATGCACCACCACACAGTCCAACCCATAATTTCACAATATCCATTTGCTGATTTAATCTTCCTGCAACTTGATCTTCCCAGTGCTTTCTCTCTGTACTGAGGTTTTGGCTCAACACTGCAATGTAACATTTTCCTTAGTCTGTTTAATGAGGTACCATTAATATACCCATCCTCTTCTAACTCCTGTAAGGATGAACGAAGGGAAATTTGCTCCTCATCCCAGAGAGGTACCAGGCACAAGTGGAAGCAGGCACAGGAAGTCAGTCTCAAAGCTTCCACAGATATGGAGAAAGATTAACAACATCAAGCAGGCTAATGTATTTCAAGCACCACTTAGTAGCAACCCATAACCATTACTGAACATACCGAATGAGATTTGTACAGGAAGCAATTCACCCGTTTCCTAGTTTTTGGTCTTTCTAAAGAACAGAAAAGGAGTTATGAGAGTCACTATGTAGGAGTGGGCAGCTTCAGGATAAAATACCCACAAAACCTCCCTCCTCCTTCCATCAAATGACTCATATCGATGCAGTTGCATTTTGCAAAAGTACCTTGTAAGTGAGATGGGCCTTTCAAAGAGAACATTTTAGACTGATAAAAAGTATAAAGCAAAAACGTTCTGATGGAATGATGTGTTTGTCCATTTTACATTGGCCTCTCAGGAGACATACTAAACTTTTGGAAAGCACACCTAAAACTACAGCCAATGCACAAGGGCTAGGCTGAAATGACACCAAAGAGGCCCATGTATCTAAGAGGGATTAAATACTATTGAGGAACAATCTTACTACACAGAGGCAGATCAGGAGTACCCCACAACAATGAAAAAAACCTGGTTTAAGAAAGAGATAATCAACCCTAGAATTTTAAAGAAAATTTCCCAGAAGTTCTTCTTTTCCTTTGTGCAAAAGAAAAGTTGAATCTGAACAGAGTAATTAATTTAAATGTTTTGGCATAACAAGGTACTTAGACATCATATTTGCAGAGTAGAACAAAAAAAATACCAGTGGACTTGGAGACTTCTTCTTAAAAAAAAAAACAAAAACTACAGGTCTGTTTACACATATCTTAACTACTCAAACATTTAAGCTTTTTAAAAATGAAGATAAGAGGAATAAGCTGCGTAGCTGGGATGTGCACATCTCAACAGAGTTTGTCTGGGGGAGCCACTTTCAAAAGGTAACATACAGTTTATGGAAAACGAGTTAGCACAAACAGAAAAAGCTAGGCATGCTTTATGTTGGATAGATGTGGATTTTTACTTGCAGTATATTGTATCTCCATACTATTTCTATGCTGGATCTGGAATCTTTTCTGTTTAATTCTCTGGAGCTCTGGAGCAGGTCCAGAGTTCCAAATATTTTTCAAAAAGCAAAAGTTTCTGCTACTCAAATGAATTTATAACACAACAAACACAACGCTCAAGCTTTGCTGCAAATTTCATCCATGATACAGGCAGCAATGAAGCAGAGAAAATAATCACATATATCAAATTTTTGACTGCATAATGTAAGCTATGTCTTTATGGTATAGTATAAACTGCAAAGTAGATCCACCTGTTGTTTAAAATCCTCATAGTGCAGAGCCGTTACATCTCCTTGATTTAAAATTAAATGTAAATTGAAGCATGTCCTTAATTGTTCCAAAGAAAATAGCGAAATCAGCAGAACTTGAAATAGAAATGTTAGAATAGTTATTTCATCTGACTTGATACTTCTGTTTTCCTCAGATTGCAAAATCCTCCATGAATGGTATGCATTTTTCTACTGCTAATGAACAAACAAACGAACAAACAAATAAATAAATAATCATCCTGTCTGTCTTAGGTAACCATATGCAGATGATCAGGACTTAGCCACCCACAGCCACAGTAGGGTCTTCCAATTGGCCAAGCCTGTTGCAAGTTTAGGAAACACAGACTAATGTCATTGCTGACTTCACACCAGTGTCTGGGAAAGGAAGGTGCCGTTGATCGTGAGCCAACAGGAATTCCCACACTTGAGATGGCGAGCCAAGGGAAATTCCCACACTTGAACTGAATGTCCCAAAATAGTATCGTGCTTCTCATCCGCCTTGCTTTATTCTGTGCCATGCAAGATGCAAACATAATGAGTTGCAGCATCTTTTAAAATAAAAAAAAAAAGTGGTTGTGCCCAACCTGTGTGAAACCTTTCTAGGGAAGCAGTTGTCACAGCAGATGGTGTCCTTTTCATAATCCAGGTTGCAGAAATGGCAGTGAAGCAGTATGAATATTGTGTAAAGGTTGTAAATGTCACAGCCTGTTACTGCCTGGGCACCTGTACAGAGCAGGTGTCAGTGCTAGAAAAAATGTCCATCCTGCGAGGCTACTCTTCTGGAGTGGGAGGTATGCACTGGAACTGACTGCTGTTGCTTTTGGTTACCTGCCTTGAGCTCGCATTGGGCAACGGAGCAGTCAGGAAGGGTTAAACCATTCATCAAATCCAATTGAATGACAAATCAATTTCCCTTTAGCAAGAGACAGGAAAGAAAATAACAAAGCCTGCTCCAGGTGAGTACAAACAATGCCTCCAGCTCAGCCAACTCTAGCACTGACCACCTTGCTCTCTGATGCAGAACTGAGCCAAGAGTATTTGGCAAAGGACTTTCTTAACTATGGACAGAATAAGATGGGGTATAACTATTATTCTTCTTTTCTTCAAGACGTATTCAAACCCTGCAGTGATGAAGGCACTGATACACCATGCTATAAAACTCAAGGTGCTGAGCATTTGTAATTCTAAAGATCACTAACTGTTTGTAACTCAAACTTGGGCAACTAATCCACTGCATGAGGAGAAATATATTTCTAAGCCTCAGATTAATTTAATGTGAATTGCACTCCCAAATGATAGTTTATATGCTTTTCCCAAATGTTTGTGTGTTTGTATTATGATATCAGGTATATCAGTGAAGATAGTTGAATACCATGACATTTGCTTTATTTTATGTATGGAAGAGACAAGAGGGCTAAATGCAGGGCTGATTTAAAATGGCACATGTCCCTCAAAAATAAAGCCACAAAGATACACGTGAAGGGAAAGTCTTAACCTGGGTTTTCTTCAGTGTTGCTTTTGGGTTGTTTTCAGTAACAACAATGATGTTTACTAGTGTTATTGCTATTCTGATTTTCGTAGTTAGTCTTTGTAGGTTTTTCAGATATTCATATTTGGGAGAAAATATGTAGTTTCTTTTCAGGACAGGTGCATTTTTAGGAAGCTTGAAGGAAAATAATTAGTGAATGAGCCCTGGCTGCAAATCAGCCAGCGTGCTCTTGATGAGGTAGAGGGCAGTTTTCTCCTCTGCATTTTGGGTGCTGTGTAGCATAGGGATCAAAAGTTGATTAATTAAGGACCACACAGGACTGTGGTCATGCATTTAAAGAAAATTCATGGCTCAGAGGATGTGACCTGTACTAAAACATTCATTTTTGCAGTATTTGCAGCCACTAGGTGCCACTCTGTGCTGCGGGAAGATCCCAGCAGCATCCCTGGTAAACAAAAGAGACAATGTCTGGTTTCAAGCTATGTGGAAGTCTGTTCTGTTTTCCTATAGGTACAGATCTTCTGTTTGCTCTCTGTCATATTTTGCTATATCATGATGTGTTCAGACAAGCAGAATTAACTCTCTAAAGTTAAATTTGACTGGGTGCTTCTTGATTTTTGAACAGTTAGTTCTGCAGTCTTCAAGCCCTATTACTGTGGAGGAATAAAGTGGGGACAGGCATAAAATATATAAACGTAGTTTACTTGCTAAGCATAGCATTGCTGAGTCAATACAATTATTTTTCAGCTAAGCAGCTGAAAGGGATATGTAAGAACACTAAAAGTTAAATCAACATCGTATTGATATATGAAAGTGCTGATGGTGCAAGGGGAATACAAACCAATCAACAGACTAATTGTTATCAAGAAAAATACTAATAGCTTCTCATTATCACAACTACAACGTATCTATTAGAGAAGACTGTATCTCTGTCTTCACCTGCTCATGAGAATGGTTCATCTCTTATTAACATTCAATTAGAAGAAATCCTATTCTGAGTTTACTTTTGTGTATAGTCTCCTGAGAGCTGATTGCTGTTTCCAAACACAGAACTCACTTTATAATAACAACCTGTTCTTCCACCCCCAAAAAAGCAGAAGTGAAAAAAAAAAAAAAGAAAAAATGAAGCCCCAAAACCCTCTTCATAATCCCTCCTTTACTTTGCATTCAGCTCAACTGCTCCTGAGTTCATTCACTACTACAAGACAACCACCCTTACCTCTGGTCCAAGAATACCAACAAAACAAAGCACACAGTTTATTCTTACAGCCCCACTGAGTCTTTGTTTTCGAAGGTGGCTTGACAAGGNTTGTGTATAGTCTCCTGAGAGCTGATTGCTGTTTCCAAACACAGAACTCACTTTATAATAACAACCTGTTCTTCCACCCCCAAAAAAGCAGAAGTGAAAAAAAAAAAAAAAAAAGAAAAAATGAAGCCCCAAAACCCTCTTCATAATCCCTCCTTTACTTTGCATTCAGCTCAACTGCTCCTGAGTTCATTCACTACTACAAGACAACCACCCTTACCTCTGGTCCAAGAATACCAACAAAACAAAGCACACAGTTTATTCTTACAGCCCCACTGAGTCTTTGTTTTCGAAGGTGGCTTGACAAGGTGTCCTGGTTTTGGCTGGGATAGAGTTAATTTTCTTCCTAGCAGCTGGTATAGTGCTGTGTTTCAGATTTAGTATGAGAATAATGTTGATAACGCCCTGGTGTTTTAGTTGTTGCTAAGTAGTGCCTACACTAAATCAAGGACTTTTCAGCTTCTCATGCTCTACCAACTGAGGAGGCTGGAGATGCACAAGAAGCTGGGAGGGGGCACAGCCGGCACAGCTGAGCCAAACTGGCCGAAGGGATATTCCATACCATATGACATCCTGCTCAGTATATAAACTAGGGGAAAGCTGGCTGGGGGGCTGCTGCTTGGGGACTGGCTGGGTGTCGGTCAGTGGGTGATGAGCAATTGCACTGTGCATCACTTGCTTTTATTATTATCATTATTATTATTATTATTATTATTATTATTATTACATTTTTTTCCAATTATCAAAATGTTCTTATCTCAACCCAGGAGTTTTCTCACTTTTACCCTTCTGATTCTCTCCCCCACCCCAGCAGGGGGGAGTGAGCAAGCAGATGTGTTGTGCTCAGTCACCGGCTGGAGTTAAACCACCACACAAGATATTTCCATTCCCCTTTTCCTTCACAATTTGTGCCAGGTAGAATTAGATTATGGGCATATCTACACAAACGGGGGCAGATAGGCCTTGACTCTTCTCCTCGTGGTCCTCGTTGTCTGGATGTATAGGAGTTCTAAAGTACTTTAGAACAAATAGCAGCATGTTCCTCAGAGTTTATTTCTAGTGTGAAAAATTACTCTCTAACTGACCATACAGTGTTTTGCAGCTGGCCAGGGTGATCCTTCTGTAGCTGCCCAGACCCCAGACTCTTTCTGAAAACAACACAGACTCCAAGGTTAAGAGAGGACGCACTGATTTCTGACTGCCACCCAACTCATACATGTGTCTTGAGCTGAATGACCACCTGATGTGACATCCTATTACGAAAAGTGGATAGACTTGCTGTCAACAGAGCCTCTACCTGATACTTTAGGCTGTCTTCTAGGAAACTTTTAACTAGATTACTCACCAATATTAGCTCTGGACACTGCTGCAGTCTTATCTGAACAGTATGATTTTTTCTGATTATTCCTTGTATTTCAGATCTTCATAGTCCAACTCTCTATATCAGCCAGTGGCTGCTTGGAGACCTTACTTTGGTAGTGAACAATCCCATTGACTCTCTTATAACCAAATTGCTCCCTTTCAGTGTCTAGCTGCAAGTGTTAATGAGGATGCAAGTCTAATAAACATTCTTACAAAACCCTGGCAGATATCAGACTCAAGTACTTCTCACTCCAGTATGCTTGACTTCACTGGTGTTTGTGGGCATTTTTTGACATATTAGAAGCCCTGGCAATCACCTTATAGAGGCAGAGTATCAGATATAAATCTCAATCTATCAGGAATTAAAATGTCGTTCATCCCTGCAAGAAAACACTCATTAAGTTTACAAGTACCCAATGGTAATTTTCCCAGTCTCCTCTTTTTTATCTAGTAGCCTTCCCTAGAAAGTAATGTAGCCTTTAAGAACTGCCCTGATTTCTTTTCTCTCTACCTCACATTCAACAATAAAAGCTCTGCAAACCAAATTACATCCTTCCTGCCACCTTCATTGTCGCTGGGAAAAGGGTTTGCATGGCTATAGCTGAATGGAAGTGAGTAACAACTGTGAATCACCTTCATGCAGGAATCACTACCAGGAACAAGACAGAAAAATTACTTAGCACTTTTCAGGGAAAAGAGACCTAAATTCTAGCCATGGTCTTCCAACTTTCATATCAGCTACTGGCTAAAAAGGCCTTTTTGAGATTGCAGACAGGGGCAAATATGTTGTCTTTTCTCTCCACTACCTTTGCAAAAGAAGAGGATGCCATGACAACCAAGAGAGCATATTTCAGAGACACTAGTGTCTGTACTGACTGATACTCATTGCAGAGCTTACCTGTTGTAACCAGTATAATTGATTTAATTACTTTCATACCATTATGACTGTAGTACACTCTCTGGTACTCCAGAAATACATTATTCTAGCTCTGCCTGCTCCTCAGATTCAGTAAATGAACAAAACCAGCCATAACTGGCTCTCTCATGACATCTGGGTTGGACATTAGGTCCTCTAGTCAAAAATCTTCAGCTGCCCTATTCATTCCTCACCTAACACAGTTTAGTTTGAAGTAAATGGATATAAGAAACTAGATTACAGGCATCTAACATCTGTCCACTGCACAAGACCACAGCTTGCATCTAAACTAGATGCATGCAAAGTAAAGCTATAGGTCATAGATGTGAGAAGAGCTGCTATAAAATTTAGGACCTCAGCAGCGATGAAGCAGTGAGTATTGTCTTCACTATTAACAGCTCACCAGAAGAAGCGAGTTCTGAATCATTATCTTCCATCCACCTGCAGCATGCTAGGCTGTGACACAGTAAGAAAACTCTTCAGACATACAGGGGAAAAGTGTCCCGGGTAAGAATATTTTGTTCAATATCAGATAGTCCAAATATTAAAACTAGCACTGATACTTTCCTTATTTACAGATTGCTTATGATTAGTAACATATAAAAGAGCCCACTGTTGTCTTTTTTATCGTGGTGATGACATACTCCTGTCTAGTTAGCCTGAGAGGTTTCAATGTATAGTTCAGTAAGGCTACAGACATTCAAATTACCTAAACACATTTGCTTGTATAGAATTGTCACATATTGATTGTGGCCCAGCCTTCACAGCTGGCCAGCCTCATCTTCACTTCAGATGCCACATGCAAGGACATCATAAAATACTCACTGTCTTGAACACCAGCAAGAGACCTTCCAGTTTCTGGGACACAAATTATTCCGATTCAGTGGAAATTAATTCCAACAACGTATGAAAATCATAGAATCATAGAATCACTAAGGTTGGAAAAGACCTCTAAGGTCATCGAGTCCAACCGTCAACCCAACACCCCCATGCCCACTAAACCATGTCCCTAAGCACCTCATCTACACGTCTTTTAAATACCTCCAGGGATGGTGACTCCACCACAGCTAAGACTGTTCTCACCACTGGACAATAAATCATTTTCTTTGCATAGCGCTGGTTCTCAAACAAGCCCCTTCTTCTCATCAAATATTTTTCTGAAGTCCTTTGCTTAAGGAACAGCAACGTTAGCCACAGTACATGAAATCAGATGAAATGTAATACATTCTTTAAAGCTGCAATGGTAAGGCTCTGTTACTGGCCTACAACTTTCCTGCCAGCCTCTGCTGAAGTTGCCAAATGAGTCTCCAAGGAGCTATCTAGGATGTTAAACTGCTTCATCAATCCTGAGTGCCTACAACCGTCTGCAGAACACAGTAGAATTCCTGCAGTGAATTATGATCCTTCACTCAAAAGAGCGTGAGCATTTGGAAAGCCTTTCCACACAGCATGACTTTGCTTATGGACGTTGCTTACGTCCATTAGCCCACAACACATCTCCGTTCCCAGGCTTCGGTACAGCCAGGAATCTTGAACACCCAGAAGGACTGGTAAAATAAACTCTACTCTAGTATTTCACACTTAACAAAAGAGCTATGAACAATTAATGCCACCCTCAACAAAGAGTTAAAGCACCATTTGAAGACAAAAATACCTTAAAACATAATAGAATCCAGGAAACTCAGGACATCCAACCTTGATATATTTATTCATAACCATAGCCAATTTACATTCAGTTCCAAGCTTGATATAATTTGGATGCAGACTAGGACCAGCAACTGAAGCCACAGATGGAAGATTTTATAATTTCTATACATAAATGCATTTTCCTTTGCACCTCTGGAACCTTCGATACTTCAGACTTGCCTGAAAAAGGTGATAGGCAGAAATCTGCTAAAATTCCTAAAAATATTCATAATCTTCCTGTCACTTCTGATCAGGTCTTTTCCTGAAAGAACTGAGTTCTCCATCAGTGAAAATACAAAAAGTCCAATTTTCTCTTTTATACTTTTTAACACGCACATTCCTTAATCACTGAGGAAATTTGAGGTCAAGTCACAATCATATATAGATGAAGCTGTGAAGTACGGGAGCTGTGTATATGAACATGCTTATATGTATAGAAACATAGCTCCCGTACTTCACAGCTGCAGGCTGTATGACCATTCCTGAAAAAGGCCACTAGTTAGATGAGCTCAGCTAATGGGAATGCACATTTGGCAGAATCCAAATCCCAGCAAGAGGTTTGATTACAGGTGAGCATCTATGGCCATAACACAGCCTGTGATACTGAAAATACATGCCTGAAAATCATCAGATTTGTTGATAGGCTCGTAGCACTCCCAGATTCCTGACATATTTTTGGTGCTATAAGGCTGCATGTATATAATTTTATTAGATTTGTTTACCTACGAGATTCTAGCTGATCCTGCGGTATGATGAGACAATCATTATCAATGCCCTATTTTTTTCTTGGTGGTACCACATTGATGTGATATAACTGAAACTTTCAACATTTCTAGAACTCCGGTTAGCACTTCAATATCTCATTAGGAAAAGTCTGGTCAAAGCAGTTAGAGCATCATTTAGGTTAGAAACCTTCCTTTCCTTTCTTCCATAATAATCTTATCTTCATCATGGATATAGTCATTACAACTAGTCAATCCCATATCAGACCCAGTGTAATCTGGATTCATATTCAGAAAATGATCAGCTAGATGATCACCACCTCTATCAATAGATCAAACCTATCTTTGTTTTTCCATAAAATTCAGATCAAATCTAAGGTCTCAAATTTTATTTTTTAAATACTCTCCAGGATAGAGACCCAGGGGAGTTAAGAGCTTTACAGTGACCGCCAAGTCCACTATAGTACTTTGCCGTCTCAGCTGAGTTCTCCCAAGAGGAAGAAGGTACTTTCTGAGGCCTGTATTGAAGCATCCAGAACTAAGACCATCACAGACATTGCAACAATCTGCTCCAGGAACAAGAAACACATCTTCAATCTTATCTACATTTCATATCAAAAAATACACAAATTTTCAAGAAGAGAAGTATCACACTATTTCTCATACTTCTGCCAGTGGAGAAGGACTGACAGACAAACACTGTGACAGAAGGCATAGTCACATTTTTGATGGACATTGTTTGGAAGACCCTGCAAAATTGCAAAAGTAGGATGACTATATAAGATGCTATCTTATAAGTGACCATCTGTCTGAGGCCTGCAGAGCTCAGAGGTACAGATAAGAAGGAAAAATTTAAAGTAGCCATTTTATTAACAGATACAACTCTGCAAACATAATGAACAAACTTACTAAGATGATGATACTGTCACACAGCAGTCCTCAGAATAAATGTCATGTGTAAGGTCACTGTAGTGGCATCACTTTTGGCGGCAAGGGTAGCAATATCCAGCTTTGGTATTCAAGTAAGTACATCTATTAATGAAGTACATATGTTAACTGTTGTTTGTGTGTCCACTTTAGAAAGTTTCATTATTTATCATATTAAATTCAGTTTAGCATGTTTAAGAAGCACAAACTAACTACCAGCCATTAAGCTAAACAGGGAAGGAAAAAATAAGATACTAGTGTCAGTAAGCTGTGTAAACTCCAGTAGTAGGGTATAATTGAACTTTAATCTTTATTCCCTGTTTTAATTTCTGTAGTTCTTGCATTAACCCAGTACTCTGGATCCTCATATAAGACTTGCCAGGTCATCAATATGCAAGTAGACACTTTTCTAATTACTTTACTTTATTGGCTTAAAGTTTACTCAAAAAGTACATTCCTTGGAACCTAGATGATATATGCATGTTTTATTACTATTGTTTCAATTTTCTTCTGTTCCAGGCAAATTTTACCATTAAAAAAAGCTCATAATCCTTGATTCAAAAGGTATAGCCACCACATAATATTGTAAAAGCAGCAAAATATGAGGCTGTGCAGCAGCCCTCGCTTTAGTTAAAGGTATTTTTAATGACTTCATCCTTCATGGTTGCCCAAAGCACCCTGTGAAATAAACCTTTAACTCTTACATCGTTTCTGTCTTAAGGGTAATGAGCCATATGCGAAGACATCTGCAATGCCTGAAAAGAATGATCATTAATTAGAGAGAAGACAGGACACTTTCTGATTGCTGATATGGGGGGAAAAAAAAAAGCCTTTCAAAAAATCACTGGAATTAAAAAAGAAAATTTGTCCTTTAGTTTGCAAGATGTGAATACTGTAGGTATGATTTTTATTTCTTGCATGTGTTGGGGAGTAAAATTACTACGCTGTGAGAGCGAGACACTAGAGAGGAGAGAGAAAGCCAAGAGAAGGGAATTCTGTGAAAAAGGCTAAGACAACAGCATATGTTGTTTGTATAGAAACCTCTTTCTGACTTATCTGGAAAGCCTGAAGGAAGACCCAAAAGCAGGGCACAGATTGTAGGCTTAACCTCTTCTTTTCCCTGCTTTAATTGCACTTAGTTTACAAATTACAAGGTCAGACACTCTAACCTTGTAGCTTTCTCTGGAACTAGGTGAAGCCTTGGCATCTCCTCCTGACGGAACATCCATTTTGAGTCACCTTCATTTACACCTTTATGTGGCACCATCTGGTGTCAGGCACACGATCCTGCAGGGACAGCCCTGTCTGCCTTCGCAACGAAACATGTGAAACTCTACCTGCAGTAGAGTGGGGGTTTTGTATAAATTTGTCATTTCTTCATTGGTAGCAATCCCTGGCTTTTTCCTGGCTTGAAGAAAAACAGCTGGAAATGTTTTGCAATTGAAAGAACAGTATACACACGTAAGATGGAGAAAATAATTTACACGGAGAAGTGGAAAGAATGATTCATGCCAGACCGAGATAAGAGGAATGAATCATCACCTTGCTGATCTCTCCCCATTGATCATAAAGGGAAATAAGACAGCTAGTTCAGAACAGATGCCTGACTTTTAGACTCCTGAAGTCAGACGACCGTAATCCCTGTCAAGCTTGAGAGATGAGTGGTTTAGGGCCCCAAGTTCTACGTGTTCTCAGAGGTAGCTCCAGGCCAGAAGTCTGTCTTATGTCCAGGTTTAGTACTGATTGGACTCCGTCTCTTGGTTTTTATCAAAAAGACCTACTTGGCTGTTATATTCCCTGAGGAGGGGTATATTTGCCAGGAAACTTGCACTTTCTATAGACTTGCAAGTACAGTCTTCCATCCTTTATAACAGCTAGATACATAAATACCGCCGACTTTTACAGGATTTCTGCTCCACTGCTCTGCCTGTATAGATCCACAGTTTATATTTTCTAACTGACATGAAAACAAACAAATTAAGGTTATGCATATAGCATTTACATATTTGGCATGCTAATTGATCAGTAAATACCATACTCCCTCCTAATGTGAGAAATCTCAGTATACAAGGTATGGACTATCTAATACATGCACAACAGACTTGATACCCAGGTACAGGAGTAAAAAGGCACAAATTGAACCTAAATAATCTCGGATTAGCATGGCTCTGAGTTTGTATTACTAAACTGTTGTTATCTCACATCTAAACAAGAGATACTTGATGTCGCATCACTTTGTAACACGGAGCACAAGTGCTCTAGTCATTCACTTCCAGCTAGACAGGCAGCTGAAGCATATCTTTTCTCAGCTGAAACAAACCCTCAAGACTGTCATTTCTTCCTATTTTGTTGCTGTAACACTGTTATTATGTACAGTTTCTTATGGTTTCCTTTCAGTGACCCAACAAATTATAATTCAGTGATTTCTATGTACTATTGAAGACTTCACAGGGAAGGAATGGATAGAAATTTAAGAAAAATTCCATCATGTTTTGTATAAGAGAAGCATTTGTTGATAGGCAGTTTCAGTGCATCAGTGCTCTAGATTTTCAGGAAATACAGCTTGTTCTTAATTCCCAATTTTTAGATACCTATTTAAACAGAAGCTGTGGGCTTCATGAACAAGTACTCTCTGATTTTTCTCAGAATCTGCTCAGCTGAGGAACTTAGCTCAGCCATGCACTCAGCCTGTTCCCCAGGTAAGCCTACCCCTGAAAGCATGACAATGACATGCTCACTAAATGAGGATTTAGATGCATTCTGGGAGTTTCTGGAGTGTAAGCCCTTGGCAGATAGAGACAGCATTTGAACAATTCTGCCAGACTCGAGCCAGCATTATGATTAATGTATATACATGACCTGTGGAAGTTAGAAAGAATATCTGAAACAAAGAGAAATAAGAAGTGCCAACAGAAACCTCCAAGAGGATCAGCCTTCTCCTGATGCTGCTATTAACTCCAATTAACTAGATGGTTTCTACAAGATTCTTCAGAAACAGAGTGATCTGCTGAATAATCACTACATTTTTTCCAACAGAGGAGAATAATGGCAACTCAAGAGATTATCAGGTAAAATATGTTCACTGTTTAGGACATTGGATCTACTGACTGCTTCTTTCTTAAAAGTAACAGACACCGTAGCACCATGCATAACATAGCAGCTACTCAAAGGAGTAAGGGGGGTGCAAGTCTGTACTGCTATTTCTTAAGTCATCAGTCATTCAGAGGAGTAAATAAACTCTTTGTAGCATATTAAAAAAAATTACTGTATGCTTAGGCAATGTTAACACTTATACTCTAGGAAAGAAAATTAATATGATCATACTAGTCAGTATTGACATCTTAGTGACTAACATAGAGGAAATCACAGCTATCAGACAAAGGGATAGACCTCGGGTGACATTTGGAATTAAGAAAAACACAGAAAATAAATGCCTCTCTTGAACCCTTAGAAGAAGATTGCTTTAAATGCGGGATTTTGCTCCAAACAACAGCTTGGTGTTTTCTGATTTTTAGAAGGAAAATCTGTTTCCTTTTACTTGAAACACTTATGGATTATAGCCCAGCCCTCAGTGACAGATGTTAATAACACAAAAACTACAGCTGACAGAAATTCTCATCATTAAAAAAAATATTATGACTAAGATATCCATCCTGCCAACACTTACTTGTAGCCTTAACTTGTAACAGACAAACATTTCGATATTGGTAGCACCAGGGCCCACGTTTAACTGGATTTTTTTTCTTTTTATTTCTTTTTCTTTCAATAGCACAGCCTGTTTGGCATTTCCCTGTATATGATACTAGTGACAGCAGAAGCTGAGTTATTAGTTGCAGGGAAAAAAGATAAGCAGTCAGTGATTTTCCGGCTTGAGGTTGCAAGCCTGGAAACATCAATAGAAGCGGGACTGTAATCCTGAAAACAATCAAAAGCAGAAAAAAAAAATGGGAGGTTACTAAAATAAGCCTTGAATTCTGCTTCAAAAGGGATGTGATAAAACTCCGTAGGTATTTATACCTTCCAAACACCTTTGTAAAGGAAGTTAACATATTTATCATTGCACAACTGGGGAAACAGGCTGCTGAAGGAAAACAGCCCTGACTGGTGGTATTGGATTTCGAATAGAGCTATTCCCTAAATACCCCACTGGGATACCAGGGCTGATCTCAACAGGGAGATTCACCTCGCCTGTCCAAGCAAGGAGACATGTCCTTTTTAGTTCCCTTTCAGCTCAGTGAAGGGAAACAGGGACTCATAAGACATCTGACCTCTTTTAGGTGGTGCTTCAGACCCTGGAGAGCTGGAGGGTGTCCTTCTATCAGGGCTGTAAGGGGAACTGAGTGTCACCATGGCCAGCTGAACACAACGATCTAAAGTAAAGTGAGATGCATCCTACCCCAAATCACTGGGTTGAGGACACACACACAATTTGGTGTCCTGAAAGGATTTGGAAGTCAGGACTTCTCTGACACAATCTTGCCTAGCCATTGAGACAAGGTGATCCAGTTTTGGCACCTGTTACAGCTAGATTTGGACCTTGGGACTCCTGCTGCTGGAGGGCACACACACAGACAGCTCTACACACGTTTAGTACCTTCCAACTAAGCAGCAACACTTTATCCTCATGCAAGCATCTGCTTTTCTTGCCCTCCACCTCCTCTTCCTCTTCCTCACACATGAGCTATCACTTCCCCACCTGTGTCTCACAGCCATCCTTCCTTCTCCCTTAACATGATCCACCATACACAGCCTTTTCTGTACAGCTAAGAGAGTAGTTCTTGATGGAAATTTTAAGAAGTCCATTCTAATAGACTTTGTTTATTTAAAAAATGTTGAAAAAGTACACCTCTATAATTTGAGATAGATACCTGCCCTCCTGACACCGGGGTGTCAAAGACTGACAAACATGACAGGCTAACAGCTTCCTACCCTTTCTGTGCACTGTTGGTGTGTCTTCACAATTCTTGCCTCATGGATGCCCTAGGGTTTTCACAGATCCTTGATAGAAATATTTTAAAAGACCTCTGGGAATATGGGGCGGAAAGCTCCAGTTCCCTTTTCCTAAAAAATTGGGAATTTCTTATTCATCCCTTGTTGCCCTAAGGATGACAAAATTGCCTAAATGTATGTGCTTCACATAATATTTTTCTTCTCAGAGCCTCATCAGCAGGACCAATGTGGTCCAATTTCCTCCCCATCCCCAGCAATTGAACTATAAATTGGCAAGCTCACCAAATGAAGGAACATAAGTGTAATTGCACTTAATTGACAGGGCACCACACAAGTTCAAGGGCGGAAACTTTAATGACAGCAGCGTGTGTATATAGCAACAGTCACTTTTGATCAGGGATAGGATGTGGAGATGTTTTAATTGCCATACTTAATGTTATACACGCCGTGCTACATTTAACCTATTTGAAAGCTGGTGTGCAGGTTGCACAGCGTTAGAACATTAATAAATTGCTGCTGCCTGTGGTTCCAACTGAAGAGAGAATATGATTCTCAGCTCAGGCTGCACTTTAGAAATACTTATCATTTATTTACCCAAAGAAACAATGCTTCCCTTATTAACTTTTCTTATGCTTCAGCAAAGGTTATACAATTTTTTTTTTCAAGGTGAGTCACCTCAAACCCCAGTAATGTTTTCATGTTTTCTGTTAACTGCAGAGAAACCAGAGCAGGCCACAGTTTGCATAACCTTCAGGACACAGTAATGTCTATCTTGACCATGTCTTCCTTGCGTCTCAGAGATCACACGTTCTGTTGGTTCATCTCTAATGGGCAGCTGTCACTGACTGTACCTTTAATGTTCTTATCCTAATGGAAAGCAATTAAGGGCAGTATTTTTCAAGAGGACCACAAAAAAGGCCGGATTACAACTTAAAAGAGGACCGATTTTCAGACAGTGCTTGCAAAGTGCTTAAAATTGGCAGGGAAAAAAGATTATAAAACCCAGAAGTGATCAATATGATTTCAGAAATCCTTCCCACAAAAAATAACTGCAGAATTTGATGGGCTTTAACATAACAAAGAAAGATCTGTATAACCGCTGTTCAGTATAGGCACACAGCTAAGCTTTTTGTTCATGTTCTGATCCTACATCCCTTATTGCTGTGAGACAAAATGCACAGTCTGTGCTTATAAGGGGGTTCTGCCCATCAGAAGATCACAATATTGTTAATATGCAGGGGCAGAGAGTGTCCAGAGTTATGTGTTTATTCACTATGTCATATTCTGAAGGGATAAAATCTTTGGTCCCACTCCTTATATAGCTTGTTCCACTTGCATGCACATACCACCTAATCTGAGCAGTCACTTAGTACAGGAATGTTCGAGTCACAGCTTCAAATTTTACTCTCTTGCCTTCATGCTAACTGTTATCAAACGTGCCTCTACAGAAATTAACAGGGGCCAATTAGCAGGAGCTTCTGATAAGCCTTTATGTGTTTGATTGTATAGCAAAGTAATTAAATGACTGATGTTTTTATCTTACTGTTACAAAACCAAAATAGCTAACTGGTATAATACAAGCACAGACCTATCCTCACAGGACTGACACATTCAGAATATCATTGTAATTAATGTTTAAAAGGATGGAAGTTAAGGTAAAGAATTTACATAGCAGTGGGATTGTTCTGCAGGAGTCTGATAGATACATTAAGAATACAAAACAATAAATGTACATAAATGAAGAAATAATATTATAGAAACTGTTACAAGATTTTTCCCTTGTTTCCTTGATTTTCCACACATTAGCTTGCAAATGTTATATTATTTAAGATCTACATTTTTTTAACTCTTCCAACAGTAGTAAAGACAGGACACTCACAGAAGCAGAATAAAATCAGAAGACTTGTGCATAAAGACCTTCACCATGTATAAATTCACTGTTAAAGTTATACTTGCGGTTTGTTTTCATCTGTAGTGGGTTGTGCTGATTTGTCTTATTACTTTCTATTCATGATTCAAAGACCCAGACTTGCAATGGAATATGCATTATTTTGGCAATGGCAACACTTGCAGCTGCCTTTCAGGACCGGTGCAAGAGGACAATTCAAATCATTTTGGTTTTCCACTCACCCACCATTGTGAGTCTCAGAGTTTATAGAGGAGATCCTTGGCGTCTTGAAAACCACATTAGTTTTGCCATTGATTTCCTAATCTCAACTCAGTTATACAGTAAGGGAAGAAGGCATGGTGTTATAGAAACATCCATCTCCATAATTCATGTTATGGAGAGCTATGTCACATTTTACCTTTGTGGACAGTCTCATGAAGGTGGATGACAAAGGTTCGACACATTTTTAAGCAGACATGACTGACACTACAGTGGGCAACATAAAACAATAACGAAAGTCAATCAATCAAAAGAAACAAAAACATATCAAATGGAGAAAGATCAAGAACAGCAATGGGAAGGACCAGAGGTCTGTAAGAACCTATGAGGAAAGACAGTAAGTATTAGGGATGTAGTGACAAGACTGAAAGCAACAGCTTTAAACTACCAGAGAGATCCAGGCCTGACCTGCAAAAAGCTTTGTAAAGGTGAGGTTCACGGAGCCCAGGAAAGACTTGTCTGGGGAGGTCTCAAAAACACAGTAGAAGGTCTCAAAAACACAGTAGACAAACATGTGTCAGGAAGAACAGATGTATTGCTGACATTGCCTTCAAGGTCTTACGGGCTTTTTCCAGGCTGTTTTATAAGATTTTTATACAGTACTTCATTTCTTAATGCAAACACACATATACTCATCTAAACTGCACAGAAAATAATAATAGCAAATTAGATGTACAAGAAGAACAAACATGGCTTAAGAATAGATGAAAAATAATTTCATAGTAATTACTAGGTAGGTGGAGGTACTAAAAATGGAAGCATGAATCTTAACAAATTAAATTAAATTAAAACAAATAAATCTACCAAGAAATTAACTGTTCTGATGAAAACACCTTTTTTTTTTTAAACAAAATACAGATCATTAAAAATAATAACTTGGAGAACAGTGAGTTAGGGAAAAAAAAAAAAAATGAATGGAAAGAGCTGTATCTATACTGATAAATCAAATGTGCCCGGTGCTGAAATGCACTGGCACAGAATGGTCCAGGCCCATTTTCTTACCCTACAAAACTGGACATCTGCGTGCAGACTCCCTCTTGGAAATGGTCTTTGGCAAGCAGGCTTTTTCCAAACAATGCCCCTAACCGATTCCTGGAGAAGTAAGGAGGGGGGTCAGCAGAACTGCCACATTGGACTTCCAGAGGGCAGACTTTGGCCTGTTTAGGAGACTGGTTAACAGAGTCCCTTGGGAGGCAGCCCTGAAGGGCACAGGAGTCCAGGAAGGCTGGACATTCTTCTAGAAGGCAATCTGAAAGGCGCAGGAGCAGGCCATTCCCATGTGCCGGCAGGGAAGAAGACAGCCTGGCTGAACAGAGAGCTTTGGCTGGAACTCAGGAAAAAAAGGAGAGTTTATGACCTTTGGAAGAAGGGACAGGCAACTCAGGAGGACTACAAGGATGTCATGAGGTTATGCAGGGAGAAAAATAGAAGGGCCAAAGCCCAACCAGAACTTAATCTGGCTGCTGCCATAAAAGATGATAAAAAATGTTTCTATAGATACATTAGAAACAAAAGGAGGGCTAAGGAGAATCTCCAGCCTTTATTGGATGCAGAGTGACAAAGGATGAGGAAAAACCTGAGTTACTTAATGCCTTCGTTGCCTCAGTCATTAATAGTAAGACCTGCCGTGGTTTACCTCTGGCTGGCAACTAAGCCCCACGCAGCCACTCGCTCATCCCCCACCAGTGGGATGGGGAAGAGAATCAGAAGGGTAAGAGTGACAAAACTCATGGGTTGAGATAAAGAGAGTTTAACAGGTAAAGCAAAAGCCGCACTCGCAAGCAAAGCAAAACAAGGAATTCATTCACTGCTTCCCATCAGCAGGAAGATGTTCAGCCATCTCCAGGAAAGCAGGGCTCCATCACACGTAACAGTGACTTGGGAAGACAAACGCCATCACTCCAAACATCCCCCCATTCCTACTTCTTTTCCCAGATTTATATACTGAGCATGACATCATATGGTATGGAATACCCCATTGGCTGGTTGGATTAGGTGTCCTGGCTATGTTCCCTCCCAGCTTCTTGTGCACCTGGCAGAGCATGGGAAGCTGAAAAATTCTTGAAAATATAAACACTACTTAGCAACAACTAAAACATCAGTGTTATCAATGTTATTCTCATACTAAATCCAAAACACAGTGCTATACCAACTACTAGGAAGAAAATTAACTCTATTCCAGCTGAAACGAGGACACACTAGTTGTTCTCTGGGTACCCAACCCCCTGAGCTGGAAGGCAGGGATGGGGAGGAGAATGAGACTCCCATAATCCAAGGGGAAATGGTTAGCAACCTGCTACACCACTTAGACACACAAAGGTCTATGGGGCCAGATGAGATCCACTCAATGGTACTGAGGGAGCTGGTGGAAGTGCTCACCAAGCCACTTTCCATCATTTATCACCAGTCCTGGCTAACCAGGGGAGTCCCAGTTGACCGGAAGTTAGCAAACGTGATGCCCATCTACAAGAAGGGATGGAAGGAGGATCCAGGGAACTACAGGCCTGTCAGTCTGACCTCGGTGCTGGCAAAAGTTATGGAGCAGATCATCCTGAGTGCCATAATGTGGCACATACAGGACAACCAGGTGATCAGGCCCAGTCAGCATGGGTTTATGAAAGGCAGGTCCTGCTTGAGTAACCTGATCTCCTTCCAGGACAAAGTGACCAACTTAGTGGATGAGGGAAAGGCTGTGGATGTGGTCTGCCTAGACTTCAGCAAAGCCTTTGTCAAC
>VZTQ01006153.1:178077-192384 GCA_013400755.1 Pelecanoides urinatrix | reverse complement strand
CTTGGCACTCCTAGGTTAGTGGTTGGACTTGATGATCTTAAAGGTCTTTTCCAACCTAAATGATTCTATGATTCTATGATTCCAAGCACTAGTAAGTGGAGGCCTAAAATGTCCTGAGAACTATCCTAGTGTTTTAACAGTGGGAACACTCAAGTTCCAGTGCCCATGAATGTTTTCTGTTAAAGTTTATTTTGCTGATACAAATATAAAAAATGATAGCCGTGCCATAGCAGAGTAATTCCTGAGCTGCTCTGGACTTACAGTACTGCACAAGAATAAATACTTGGCACCAGGGCCCTGAAGGTACTACCATGGTGGCTGTTTGGGCTCACAGTGGCAAGATTACAGTTCCTGAAGAGCATGCAGCACAATGGGAAATGCAGTTTGGATCTTGCCTTTGCAACCTGGAGTTAAAGAGAATTACGTTAATTCTGTCTCCTGAACTACGAAAGGGAGGAAAGGTGTTATATGCAGTTTCTAAATGAATCCAAGACTTCAAGTCTTAGGGATAAAAAAATAGGACAACAAAAATAGCATGCAGGCTCATGTCATTGGTGTTAACAAACTTTTCCCACTGTGTTTTGTTGTCTAGCTCCAGCCTAAGAAAATTAAGACTATGGAAAGTAATTAATATATGAACATGACTGAACTTCAGTTTGTACGGATTCGTGTTAATATGTTTTGGGTCTCTACTACTACGTTATGGCCAATATTACCAAGTACCAGCCATCTGTCTAGAAACCAGAAACACTGTTTCGTTGTTTAATTCCGCATCCCAGGGATTGTCCTTAACAATGATAGCCTTTAATTTTACTGATAGGTGAGTGAATTGGGTTGAAAGCTGAGGTTTTGGTCTCTTCTCCTGATCGACAGGCATCTTCAGCACATAGCATCCATAATAAGAATTTCCTTTGTTCAAAATCATGGTAGAGAAGCCAGCAGACATAAAGGCAAAGGAACAAGCCCTCTTAGCCTCCAGCTCCCCAGTCCTGCCTTTCAGGATTGAAGCTCTTGGGCTTCCCTCTTCAACAGCATTAGTCTCACTGTTTCTGAAGCAGTGGAAAGTATCGGGCTTTACATTCGAGCAGTCAGAAGTTCAAATCCTGGTAAAACTGTTATGCAGTTCGTGTATATTTTACTCCTATACCTTGCAGGAGCACTGAACTCACAAAGAATATTACAAGGGAAAAATTTTATAGCAAGTGACGCCATGCTGCAATATCTAATGAGAACACAGTCTTTATTCTGGCAAAAGTTCTTTGTATTACTCTTTTGTTAAGAGGGACCATGCCAATTTCTCTGTATACATGGCAGATCAGAAGGGGCTTTTATAATGCAAAGCCTTAGAGTATCTTCTGAATATACCTGGCATTGCTCTGAATTTCCACTACCTACTGTTCCTCTTCATCTCAATCAAAGAGAATAGCTCTCAACAAAGATTAATGAAAATCATTATTAAGGTGATTATTCACAGAGATTATTTTTGCTGTTAGTGTGTGGCGAATTCATAATGCTGTATTTATGGGTGAGAGTCATTTTCATTAAAGCTCACACACACACCCTTTTTCTGTTTTTAAGATTAGGAACCAGCCTTAAATTAAAGGGACAAATGCTGGCATCCTGGGTACAACTGTTGTTCCATTCCCTCTGCTCAAAGGAAAAAGATAAAATCAACTAAAATTATTTCCTAATTCCAGGCAGAAATAAGTCACAGATCATTACAGATCTCTCTGCAGTGTTTATTTAATAATATTTATTGAAATCAAAAGTATTCACATCCCACTTTATAGTGAAGGGCCTGGGAGGTCCTTAAACCAAACTTTCCTTCAATCTCAAATTTGAGAGGGTTACACATGAGAGATGGTATAATTTACACCCAGAGAAAGCTTTGCCATTTATGGCCCATTTAATGGCACACTTGCCAGTCATCTGATGCAAAAAAGATTTGAAAGATCTTTCTTTTTGCTGTGATCAGCAATTTTTATTCCCAAATAATACAACAAGCACATAACCACCATTCACCGCTAGTTTAATGTCCATAACCATCGCTGATGTAATCATGAATTAGACACATCTTGCCTGATTTTAGGTATTATCCTCTACATCTGCACTAGTCACTCTAGGTTCCATTTACAAGGACCGAGAGACGGTGAATCATCTAATACACTTCAGATACATATTTTAGGATGAGTCATGCCCAGAAGTTCCTCTTTAATTCCTCTGAGCCACTGCAGATATCTAAAATTTGGAAAGATGAATCATGCCCTATGTCTGCTAGTCTTACCTGTGAGACACATGGCCAGAGCCTTTCTGGCTTTCTGGATGACCACTGCACAAAGGGTTAAAGGCTGGAAGACCTTGGCGCAGAAGATGCATCACAAAACCTCCTAAGACATAACATACACTATTTCCAATAAGAATACTTATGTGAGCTAATTTAAGTGTCCTTGCTGCCTTCTTCCAAGACCTCATTCCTCTTGCTATTGGAATTTGGATGACTAACTCTTCTAAATTGTCCAAATATTTCCAACAAAAATATGACCTGTAGCAAAAACCACTCTAATTAGTGGAAAGCAGGTGCTGTCTCCTAACGGATACATTATTAACCTTTCATAAAACCTGACTAGTCTCATGTGAATGGAGCCAGAAAATAAAGATCAGAATTATGACAGCCTGCAGGCTATCGTAATAATAAAATGTGGCTAAAACAGAAATGAAGTCCGTTCCAGTAGAAAGCAGGTGTGTAGTGCAAGAAAATACTATAGACGCATAAGTCACATCCTCAGATGCTACTGTTACTGGTCTTCTGAGCATACATTGACTTAGAGCCATTACAAGGCATCTCAGCAGCTTAATTTATTTCTTCCTCAGGAAGTAGGGGCTAGACAGGGCAAAAGCTTTTGACAAGAATCAGGTTTGCTATTGCTGCTGCTGACTGTGTGCTTTTCAGGACAGCTATTGCTGCTGCGGGGGGTGACCATGCACCCATACGTGCTGTAGGCACCCAACACACCCTGACCTCTCTCTCAGCCTCTATCACTAGCTTTTGACACAGCACAAACCAGGCAGCAGGCAATCTGGCTGCTTTCCCCAGTTTGTTGCCCAAGGCAAGTGCTTTCTCCAGTGTGGAGATAGCCCTGCACTGTCTGCCAATAGAAGATTCGTAGAAAGGATTACACAAATGGTAACGGAAAATCCTATGAAGGACATAAACAGTGAAATACCAAGTACTTCAGTTTGATGCTTTTAAGCAACAGAGGCTGGAAGGCAACTGATTTTTGTAACCAAAATATACTTTGAAGTTAATGATTAAGAAATTGAAACAGTGGCCTTTCACGTAGCTTGAGAGTAAGGTTTCCATTGATTGTAATGCACTGCTGGTGTCTGCTAATGAAGCTAATCTAGATCCTTCAAGCCCCTGTGCTGTGCCTAGGGATGGACTCCAGAATATGAGTCCACTTTCTGCTTACTTCTTGTGCATCATGTAGCAATGGATCCATTGTAATAACTAATAGGAACATTTTGGAAATCATGAGCATTCAGTGGAATTCATTGCAAATTAAATGTGTCATTGGATATATGTAGGACACTTTAAGAGCTAACAAAATCTCTCCAGTTCTGATCTCTGAAGTGTTAGTCTTATATAATTTTACAATGTTACTGTAAATTTCTTAAAGACAGCCAGATATACTGTAAATTGCAATACCTATAAAAGATGGGGCAACTGAACAAGATTTGGGTTTATCTTTCCAGTGAAGCCATGAATTATCTGAGGAATATGACAAGCAATTCATCAAAATATAAACCACACAGTCAAGCAAGAGTATATATTATTTTAAAGCTGAAGCCAAAGCCCATCAGAATTCAGCAGCAGGCTTTCTATTGACTTCAGGAGGCTCTCGATGCAGACCTAAAGGAAAATTCATGGCTAAACTGGAAGGCTGGGTATAAAGTGGTATAAAGTTGTAAGTTGGAATAATACATATGTTCATCCCTCATGAATAAAATACTTTCCTGTATGCAACTTATAGGTGTTACTATGTTATGTTTCAGTTCAGTGCCTTAATCTTTTCTAGCCTGAACAGGAAAAGAAAGATTTTTCTTTTAAAATAGTGAAATATTGGCCACAGTAAATACTGGCCACATAAATTTTGGAGTAGGAGATCCCTATTCCTCCTTGCAGCACATTTGCCTCATCATCCATGGATTCCTTTTTTGTATTACTGTGCCATTCTCATGTGTAAAAATATAATACTTTCCCCAAAGTGAGCATACATGGTTTATTGTGGAAGAAGAACCTAAACAACCAAGAATTGTGGCATTTTCCATCAGAGGGGTAAAAAACCCAGTTATGTTTCTACACCAGCCCTGTCATCTACACCATTCTTTGCACGTTCTTTTATGTCACTCTAACATGCCTCAATACACATTTTGCGAAAACCTTGATGACCCTCCCTGCTTCCTCAGCAAGAAGCAATCATCTGGAGATGCAGATGTGGCCAAGAATTTTTTCCTACATCAGTAGCCAAGGTGGAGGAAAAAAATTTCCAGCCTGTCCCAGAGAAAAAAAATCAAAAGTGCCATCTGGTTTGTCAGCCATGTAAGCCTTTCAAGAAAATGAGTACTGCATTTTTTATTAGCAAAAACCAGACCTCCTGCACTCTGGAGCTTAGACATAACTTGACTTTAAATCCTGACTGATGCATTGTGTTCTGCACTGCCTATTTATTTGGAACTTACACAGTTTCAGACCGCAACTGTTGGTAAAACAAACTATATTAATTCTCACTGCGGTACGAAGTGCAGAGATTTGTGAAGTGCTTTTTACCAAAAGCCTGGCGAACAGAAATCCTTCTGTCATGCACAGAACAAACACAGCAGAGACAGCTGTAGCATCAACTCGCTTGCCCTGCCTTAGCCCAAGAGGTCCCAGCGCTGTTTGCGTGGTCAGTCTTCCCTCCCTCTGCTGATTCCACCTCCTGCATTAGTGGTTGTCAGTAACAGCAGGCTCTGAGATGGGGCTGCTTGTCCGGCACAGAGGATATTACTTGAATCATTTCATATCCCCCACTAAAAATGACCCAAGAGAACAGAGAACAAAACTAACGATGATTTCAAATTAACACCCTGTGTGAGAGCACAGCTTTTCCCCATGTTCCAGAGCCACCCAGCCTTCAAAGTTTTTCAGAAAAAGTCTTTTTATCTAAGTTTTGCTGGACCGCATAAACAAAGATGATCTCAGACAAACAATAGCAAACATCACAAGAGAATTGTTCTGAGATATGCCAGAAAACCAACTGAAAGCATTGTGAATGTGTCTGCACACGCATAAAGAAACTGTCTGAATACTTGAAGGAAGAGTTTGCTGTACAAACATTTCTCTTGTTATTCAGTCTGAAGAAACTTGACAAAACGCATTCAGAAAGGGGCTTTATCTAGTAAGAATCACGAAGAGGGTGGTGTATGGAAACTAGCAGTCAGTCGCCGAGGGGAGCTGCTCCGCAGCCGGCCCGATCCGCGTAGGAGCAGCAGATCTCAGCACACAGGGGGTTTTCCTGAGGCAGGGAAACTCCAGGGGAGTGGAGAGACCCACCAGGAGCCAGCAGCTCTCACGGGAGATGAGGCCTGGGCATCACCAGAGCAACCGCGGCCACCCCGACACCTACAAAAAGGAGCCTGGGGAGCGCTGCCGACAGTGCGTGGGGCGGCAGCCATGGCGTAACGCGGCAGTTGGCATGGAAGGGCGCGCAGGAATGGTGTCGTCACCCTACCAGCTCAAGAGATGAGTTCCATTAGTAAGGGTGGTCATCACCCTCTCAGAAGGAGCTTAGCTATGGTATCCACCCAGCAGAAAGCCATGTCCTCTGCACTCTCCAGAATGGATGTGGCAATCCAGACAGAGCTCCCATGAAAAGACGCAGCCATCCAGGTCTCAGGCTGCAGGAGTGCCAGAGCCTTTCACTGGTAACAAATGGCAGCAGTGAGAACAGCTCTGTGAGGTGTGACCGGGTGGATGATCTGCTCAGCCTGGTGGCAGAGCTATGAGAGGAAGTAGAAAGGTTGAGGAGCATCAAGGAGTCTGAGAAAGAGATACACTGGTGGAACCATGCTCTGCCCTCCCTGAGGCAGAAACAGGAACAGCCACCAGAAAAAAAAACAAGATCAAGGACACCCTCTATCCTCCCCCTGCCAGGCTGAAGGCAGCAGTTTAAAGGAAAGGAGTGAATGGAGGCAAGTCCATGCTCGGGGCAGCAGACGAACCCCCTTCTTGCCCACCTCGCTTCCCAGGTGCCTCTGTACAACAGGTATGAGGCTCTGGCTGTGGAATTCCAGGCAATGGATGATGTGGATGATGGTCCATCTACACTAGAGGTGTCGGCAAGGTCAGAAAGGCCTACCTCCAGTATTACGACCACCTCCACAAAGAAGAAAAGATGGGTTACAGGTGTAGACGACTCTCTTCTGAGGGGAACAGAGGGTCCAATACGCCAGACAGACCCTCTTAGGGAAGTCTGCTGCCTCCCTAGGGCCTGGGTTAAGGACATCATTAGGAAACTTCCTAGCCTGGTATGGCCCTCAGACTATTACCCATTACTGCTCTTCCATGTAGGTGGCAATAAAGTCGCAATGCATAGTCCAAGGGCAATCAAAAGAAACTTCAGGGCCTTGGGACAGTTGGTAAGGGAATCAGGAGCACAGGTTATTTTTTCCTCTCTTCTTCCAGTTGTGTGTAATGACATTGGAAGAAACAGATGCACCCAGTCTGTTAATACATGGCTCCGTGGCTGGTGTCACCACCACAATTTTGGGTTTTTCAATAACAGGATGGCCTACACAGAACCAGCCTTGCTGGCGTCAGATGGGATTCACCTTTCTTAAAGGGGGAAGAGGGTCTTTGCTCACAAGCTAGCAGGGCTCATTGACAGAGCTTTAAACTAGGCTTGAAGGGTTAGGAGAATAATATCAGGCTTGCCTGTGACAAGCTGTGGGATGACACGCCAAGGTTAGAGGGATGGGGTGCTAGTGAGGGCCCTCAGCTTGTTGCTCTGAGACATGCTGGCTACACTGCAGCACATGTGAAGTCTTATGGAGATGAGCCAGGGGCTCCTGAGATAATACGAGACAAGAGGAAAGCACCAGTGAAATATCTCAAAGGAATTAAAGGATGTTCCTCTAAGAAGGTGACACAACCGACAGCCCAGCCGAAGTGTCTCTACAGCAATGCATGCAGCATGAGCAACAAACGGGGGGAGTTGGAAGCCACCATGCCACTGGAAAGCTACGACCTAGTTGCCATTACTGAAACTTGGTGGGACGAATCCCATGACTGAAACACAGCTATTGATGGCTACAGACTGTTCAGAAGGGACAGGTGAGGAAGGAGGGGTGGAGGGTTTCCCTCTACATCAAAAAATGGATAGAGTGTGAAGAGTTGTCTCTGAAGAATAGTCACGAGCAGGTTGAAAGCTTCTGGGTAAGAATTAGAGACCGAGGCAATAAAGGGAACCTTGTGGTTGGTGTCTACTACAGGTCTATTGAAGAAGCCTTCTTACTCCAGCTACAGGAGTCATCATGCTCGCAGGCTCTTGTCGTGGTGGGGGACTTCAACCACCCCGACATCTGCTGGAAAAGTAGGGGAGCAGAGTCCCTCCCTCTGTAAGAGAAGATCAGGTTCGAGACCACCTGAGGAACATGAATATACATAAATCTATGGGACCTAACGAGCTGCATCCCAGAGTCCCGAGGGAATTGGCTGATGTAGTTGCCAAGCCACTCTCCATGCTTTTTGAAAAGTCATGGCAGTCAGGTGAAGTCCCCGGTGACTGGAAAAAGGGAAACATTGCACCCATCTTTAAAAAGGGGAGAAAAGAGGACCTTGGGAATGACCAACCTGTCAGCCTCACCTCTGTGCCTGGGAAGATCATGGAACAGATCCTCCTGGAAGCTATGCTAAGGCACATGGAGCACAGGGAGATGATTTGAGACAGCCAACATGGCTTCACCAAGGGCAAGTCCTGCCTGACCAACCTAGTGGCCTTCTATGATGGAGTGACTACATCAGTGGACATGGGAAGGGCTACAGATGTCGTTTATCTGGACTTCTGTAAGGCCTTTGACATGGTCCCCCACAGCATCCTTCTCCCTAAACTGGAGAGGGATGAATTTGATGGGTAGACTGTCTGGTGGGTGAGGATGGTCACATCCAGAGGGTACTGGTTGATGGCTCAATGTCCAGATGGAGATCGGTGACAAGTGGTGTCCCACAGGAGTCCGTACTGGGACCAGAACTGTTTAATATCTTCATCAATGATAGACAATGGGATCAAGTGCACCCTCAGCAAGTCTGCAGATGACACCAAGCTGAGTGGTGCGGTTGACATCCTGAGGGGCATCCAGAGGGCCCTAGACAAGCTTGAGAAGTGGACTCGTGTGAACATCATGAGGTTCAACAAGGCCAAGTGCAAGGTCCTGCACCTGGGTTGGGGCAACCCCCAGTCCTCAGCATAGGAAAGACATGGACCTGTTGGAGCAGGTCCAAAGGAGGGCCACAAAAATGATCTGGGGGCTGGAACACCTCTCCTATGAAGAAAGGCTGAGAGAGTTGGGGTTGTTCAGCCTGGAGAAGGGAAGGCTTCAGGCAGACCTTATTGCAACCTTTCAGTACTTAAAGGAGGCTTATAAGAAAGACAGGGACAGACTTTTTAGTAGGGCCTGTTGCAACAGGACAAGGGTCAATGGTTTTAAACTAAAAGAGGGGAGATTTAGACTAGATATAAAGAAGAAATTTTTTTTTACGATGAGGGTGGTGAAACAGTGGAACAGGTTGCCCAGAGAAGTGGTAGATGCCCCATCCCTGGAAACATTCAAGGTCAGGTTGGACGGGGCTCTGAGCAACCTGATCTAGTTGAAGATGTCCCTACTCATTTTAGGGGGATTGGACTAGATGACCTTTAAAGGTCCCTTTGAACCCAAACCATTGTATGTTTCTATGATTCTATGATTCTGTGATATAATAAGATAACATAAATTTATCCATCAAGCTGAGAGTACCAAAGCCCAGAGCCTTGCAGAGGCAGCAGTGTGGAAACCAAAGCACTATATACAGTACATCAACATGGTACTCTGGCCAAGCTTAGTGACCAGAGAAGCTAAACCATCTACTTACCTAATCTGAACTTTGGGGCAAGTTCATTCAGCAATAGGAGAACAACCTACATTTCACTGTGCTCCTAAATCCTTAGGCCCTAAATCCTACTTTTTAAGTTATTTGAATTTAAGTGATTTAAATTCACAGGAACTATTTAAACTTCACTACTAGAGATTTCCTTCACAGGGACAAATGGTTTTTTATACACTCAGTATTTATAGAAATTATTTCTAAGCTCTTGATATTTGAATAAATGCCATGGATGGTGGGAGAGATACATACTGTCTTGCAGGGATATGCAGAACTCTCTTCATAGGCTGCTTCTTGCACCCACAGGGACAAAAGTCCCATCTTCTGAATGCTGCTGAGATGTTAGCCTGGAAGATCTGATGAGGGGTCTTTTTACCTGGTTCAAGATGACAAAGAGTGCTTCTTACCTGGTCTCCCTGAAACCAACTCCTTGGTATTATATTTCCTTGACCCCTCAGCAGAATCCAGATTTGCCATTGAAAACAGCAGAGGCAGGACTTTCCAGGCCAGGAAGCCAACACGTTACATCTAAGACAGACCAATGACTCACTGGCTCTTCCACCCTCACCTCCCGCTAAGGCAGAGTTGGCAGTCCAGGGCTCCCTGGCCACAGCAAGATGGTGAAGCAGCAGATGCTCAGTGGTTTGTGTCACTGGGGTTGCCCAGAACATAGCTCCTCATTGGATTTGCACAGTGATTTAAATTTCATATTACACTTCTATTACTCTGTTGTTGTCAGTAATGCAGGTTTATCCATTTCCTTCAGTGGATTGTTTGTAACTTGGTGGACATCTTCAATGACATTTTCAGTATTGTGCCTCGGTATGACCTACCTTACCAGGCCTCCTTCCCTCTGCTGGGATCAGTTCCTCACTCAGTCTGTGAAGATCCCCAGTAAACAAGAGGAGTTATGGCCAGAAGTGGAAGAAGCAGATGCCTAAGATGAGCTGTCTTAATGCTTTTTTATCTTTGTTAAAATGCTTGAGAAGCCAGTTGGCCTCACTGAGGGTTGTCAGAAACTTGGCATTTTTGTCTAGCAGATCATTTAGTTGTTTGCCAAAATAGATACCTTTGAATGTCTTAAATTATTTATTTTTTGTTTGTGCATTGTTATTTTGAATATGCAGGTGGGTATATATGTGTGATTTAAGTTTATTCTCAATTCTCAATTTGAATACAAATTCAGAGAATAAAAAGAGAGAGCTAAGGAAATGTGAAGAAATTGATGAGCATCATTAGAAGCATATGGAGAAACTCTTGTATTTTGGGGCAGGGTTGAGTGAATGTTTTTCTTTCTTATGATAATATTTTAGAAAACTCTAAGGAGTATTTGAGTGAGCTTTGAAGGCTTTGACAATTTTTGCAAATTAAAGTAACTGAGGAAAATATTTCATATAAACAGAGCATATCTTCACTGCTTTCATTCTTTGCTAGCACTGATGGACATGTTAAATGATCATACAGAAACAGGTTCATAATATCAGAAATCAAATCAACAATCTTGTAATTAAAGGCCAAGAAATGGATGTCCATATGTGTGGTTTCAGATTTGTAATACAATCTACATTCTGCACAGAATAAATATAAATGTTAGCTTAGACATAAAGGTTTGTCATCATGCTCATAAAAAGATACCATCCTTTGGTTTGGTTGCATGCTAATGTATTTCCATGTATCAACAGGTTACTATTGAATTATAGCATTCCTTCTTGTTATTATCAAGCTGTTGCCTGATCAGTCAAGATCAGGATCTAACCATGTCAGATACTGGGCAAAGACAAGACAGTGCATAGTCACCATCCTAAATGATCTCAACAGTCAGATGATGCATAGAGAATAAGATACCTAATCAGAGAGAGTAACGTGAAGCCCAGCAAATAACATGCCAGTTGCAGGAAGGGTTGTTTGTTTTTTTTTTTTCCAGATAAGTACAAGAGTCACAAATATAAGGGATAGATTAAATGGAAGGACTAGGGAGTGCGGTGGATAAAATGGTTGAGAATAAACCATTGAGGAGGCGTGGTAGTAGAAACCTGGAGCATACAAAACTGGAAAGAGAATGGACAGATGAAGTTAAGGGAAATACTCTGATGACGTTGGCCTCTGCTTTTACAACTGCCCTTGCTAGGTGCAGGTAATAATAACAGTAATAATAATGATAAAATTCTGATGGCATAAGAATTTTTATATAGCTTTACCAGCTTCCCTTGCAAAGACTAAGTAGGTATAATAGGTTGGATTTCCTCTAGATATAGCACTTCGTTATAGAAGGCTTGTATTCAAGATGCTAAACAAAGCCCTCATCTCAATACTGGGGAGCAGTGCATAGTGAGGCATCCCAGGAAAGGCAGTGCTACTCTTTTCAGTCCTGCCAGCAGTCCCATCAAGCTCTGTATGGGAGACTGTTGCAGCTCACGTCAAAGCATAATTTATTTACCTATGACCCAGACAGGCAAGGTGAAAACTCAGCCCATTTCTCATGCTGTCCCTTCCAAGATCCTTAAATGTTAGAAAGACCATGCTTGCAATGCTGACTTGTCTCAGAGGTTTAAGAAATTATCCCTCTTGTTCTGCTGGATGTCAACAATAATCTGGTTAAGACTTGCCACCGGAAGACACTTTTCCTAAATAGACAGCTACAACATCCATCTTCAGACAAACTTCTGCAACTTACTGGAGGAACATCCACAAATTTGACATGAAGCCACTGGTGCTGTGTCAGGACTCTAGGCACTGTGAGGATGGACCAGTCTGTTCCCTTTGATGTGTCTATTGTCAGAAGAATCGGACACCTTCAATTTCTTCCATCTATCAAAATTACTCTGAAAACTTGACCACACATTAAAGGGAAAGCAAAATTTATTTTATTAAAGTGAAAACCTTAAGAAACTAATAACTGTATTTGAAAACAGATATATAGATATGAATGAAATCATGATGGGCAGCTTGCTACTCTTGGTTACACTCTACAGGGTTTTCATGCAGCTAGAAAACTCTTTGAATATTTCACAGTTCTGCAAGATGAGTTGTTATCTCTACTCAAGATGCTGACTGCTGCTTCCTCCAAATGTATTCATCTGGACACTAGATTACTGGAGATTCATTTGGAACGTATGTCTCAGCATCTCTTGCAACATGTAGATGTGGAACTTGAGATGCACAACTTCTACAAGCTTGAGAACTGGGCCCATGTGAACCTCATGAGGTTCAACAAGGCCAAGTGCAGGGTCCTGCACCTGGGTCAGGGCAGCCCCCAGTACCAATACAGGCTGGGGGATGAAGGGATTGAGAGCAGCCCTGCCGAGAAGGACTTGGGGGGACTGGTGGAGGAAAAGATGGACATGAGCTGGCAAGGTGCGCTGGCAGCCCAGAAGGCCAACCCTCTCCTGGGCTGCATCACCAGCAGCGTGGCCAGCAGGTCGAGGGAGGGGCTTCTGCCCCTCTGCTCTGCTCTGGTGAGACCCCCCTGTAGTGCTACGTCCAGCTCTGGAGTCTTCAACACAGGACAGACATGGACCTGTTGGAGCGGGTCCAGAGGAGGGCCACAAAAATGATCATTAGGAATGGAACACCTCTCCTATAAAGTAAGGTTCAGAGAGTTGGAGTTGTTCAGTCTGGAGAAGGGAAGGTTCTGGGGAGACCTTACTGCAGCCTTTCAGTACTTAAAGGGGGCTTATAAGAAAGATGGAGACAAACTTTTTAGCAGGGCCTGTTGCGGCAGGACAAGGGGCAGTGGTTTTAAACTAAAAGAGGGGAGATTTAGGCTAGATATAAGGAAGAAATTTTTTTTACAATGAGGGTGGTGAAACGCTGGCACAGGTTGCCCAAAAAGGTGGTAGATGCCCCATGCCTGGAAACTTTCAAGGTCAGGTTGGACGGGGCTCTGAGCAACCTGATCTAGTTGAAGATGTCCCTGCTCATTGCAGGGGCTTTGGACTAGATGACCTTTAAATGTTCCCTCCAGCCCAAACCATTCTATGATTATATGATTCTATTCTAACTCTAACACTTCACCCAGAAACCTGTTGACTATTTTTTTCTTAGCATGTGAAGATGTTGAAGGAATGTTGATGTCTCTTAGGAATCCTTCTATAATTGAACCATAGGACATTCACTGAAACTGGTAGAAGGTGATTTTAAAACAAATAAAAGGATGTTCTTTACATACTTCTGGAATTTGTTGTTGCAGGAGGTAGGGGAGGCAGGTAGTATCAGCAGGTTCAAAAAAAGTTTAGGCAAATTCATGGCCAGCAGGTCCATAAACAGAAGTAGGAAATTGGAAGGGATTTACTAAGAGCCCTATCCAATGATTACCGTTGTTGCCAGGGACAATGAGGGAAAAGGACTGCAGAAGGTGGCCAGGCTCACATGCTATCCCTCAACTGCATCTCATATTGCCACTGCTGCTGACAGAGTACCAGGCTGGACAGACTCATTTACTGGCTTTTCCCCTGTCATTACGAGTAGCTGGACATATTCTAATGATGAAAGCAAGTCCTACGAATACACTTGATGTTTAACTTGACTGTAAAGAGTTTATTTACTCATTGAAGATGAAGTCATCCCTGAAACCAGGAACTCTGGGTTTAAACTTTAGTATATAACTCTTTGCAGCATGCATACTGGAGACTGTATTTTATACAAACATAGCAAGGGCAACAACAAAAGCATCTCCTTACTCTCCTTACTCTTGAAAGAGATTGCCCCAAGTTCCAGTGAGCCTACCAAGAAAGTGGGAAGACATCTCATTACTTCTTACTGCACTGCTAGACTGAATAAAACAACACACAATTTAGCCTTCAGTCATCTTTAAAGTGGCAAGTGTGAATTCAAATAAATTCTGGAGGAAGAGAAGAACTTTAGCTGATAAACAGAGAGAAACTTTCGGACAGTATGCTTCAGGAGAAACAGAAATTTCAACTCAATGCAAAACTCTGCCGCTGGGAGTTTCATTTTAATCAGCGATTTTCTTCTTGTTGTTTTTATTTGCACAGCAGTTCTGAACAAATTGAAAAGTGTTTTTTTCTCCCTTGGTGCAGGCTGGGTTGCTACCACTTCCGTTGTAAAGAAGAATTCAATTTTGCAGTGATAAGTTCAAGAATACACAGATAAGGCACTTGTACGAAGGG
>VZTQ01006153.1:144745-178044 GCA_013400755.1 Pelecanoides urinatrix | reverse complement strand
GGGGGGAGCAGAAAGACTACCAGACATGAATGGAAAGTACTGAGAAAATACAGAAGAAGGAGTAATTGTCATCTGCATTTTACATACCAGACATTTTTCTCCAATCTACAATCTTAAACCAGAGAGAAAATAGTGAGCTTTGCTGATGTTAATTTCATCTCTTCATTGTTTTGGAAAGATGCATTTACATTTTCTGTGTGGATAAGCAGGACTAGACGGCTTATGGAGAGAGATAACGTAAGCACTGAGCTCAGTTGAATCTTGGCGTCTTTCTGGTTTTAATCTCAATTTATTGTCCAAACTCTATCTCTCTAATGGCCAGACTAAATCCAGATTTAGATAAAAAAAAATATATGGGCTCAATTCTAACTTTGTTTGAGGCTGGATGATGTGTTCTGAGGTGGAAACAGCACCAGCCTTAGCAGGGAGATGGGGAAGTTTTAAGCTCTGCAGCCATCACTGCCATGAGTGTGCATCAGGAGATAGCGGTGACTGAGTATGGGTGGCTTATGACACAGAATAAGCATAGACAAAAGGACAGCCATGCTGGGCCAGCTAGCTCAGTGCCCTGTCATCAGAGGTGGCCAGCAGCAGATGCCTGGGGAGGAGCATACAAACACAAAGACTGTACAGCAATACAATGCCAGAAGAGTCCTCTGCTTCTCAAAAATTTGCAGCTTAGGGACACCCTAAGCCAGACCCATTGTCTGAATTCATTACCCTCAATGTATCATTATTCCAGGAATTCATCCAGTCATCTTCTCTACGCACAGTTTCAACACCCGCAGCCTCTTGTGGCAAGGAATTTCAGAGGTTAATTCTCTGTTGTGTAATGAAATGAATGGAGTTAAATCCAGTTGGCGACCGGTCACGAGCGGTGCTCCCAGGGCTCAGTTTTCCGGCTGGTCCTGTTCAACATCTTTACCAACAATCTGCATGAGAGGATCGAGTGCTCCCTCAGTAACTTTGCAGATGACACCAAACTGGGCGGGAGTATTGATCTGCTGGAGGGTAGGAAGGCTCTGCAGAGGGACCTGGACAAGCTGGATCGATGGGCCAAGGTCAATTATATGAGGTTCAACAAGGCCAAGTGCCGGGTCCTGCACTTCGGCCACAACAACCCCAGGCAANATCTTAGAGGTCTTTTCCAACCTTAATGATTCTGTGATTCTGTGAAATATTTTCTTGTTTTATTTGCTGTGAACTGGCTACCAGCTACCTTGACTTGAAGACCCTAGTTTCTGTATGGGTAGAGAGAGTGGAAAATTATTTCCTACGAGGCCTTTGTGCATCCCGCAGAACTTTATACACCCTTGTTATAACCCTCTCACAGTTGCCACTATTTTTCAAATCTGCATCCCACCATTGATTACCTTTGCTGCTGTTCACTTGGTCTTTTCTAGTAGCATTATGCCCTTGGAACAGGGACCAGAACTGCACATAGAATTTAAGATGCAGCCACACCAGCACTTTACATAGTGATATAATGATATTTTCTGTTTTATTCTCTTCCCTAACAATTCTTAATATTCAGTTTGCATTTTTTTACTACAGCTGGGCACTGAGTTCAATAAAACTATATATTATAACCCCAAGACCTCATTTCTGAGTAATAGCAGTTAGCTCAGAGCCCATCATTTTATATGTGAAGTTTGGATTGTTTTTCTCCATGTATGTCATTTTACATTTATCTGTCCTGAATTTCATCTGCCACTTAATCACCAAGTCTTTTAGCCTCTTATGATCCTTCTGCAGTTCTCCACAGTTGGTTCTCACTTTTAACTCAGCAACTTAACTTAGACTTCCCACTCCCATGGCACACCCATATTCTTACATCCTTGGAATAAAACACCCACAAAATTTGATCAAGTTGAGATTAATAATGGAGCTTTGTGTTACGGGTTTACCTCTAGATTTTGCCCATACCTGCAAACCTTTGAACCGCTGGAAAGTTACACAAGCGATGTTGCTTACAGGGAAAGGAAGAAAGAGAGAAAGAGCGAGTGAGACAGAGCAAATTCGATTATCAGGACTATAAACATTATTCTGTATAGAGCTGTAGAAGATAACCTAAACAGTGGAATTCACAATAGCCTCCCAAATTAGCTACATTCATGCCATGAAACTTGATGTCATTGTATAGACTTTCGATATTAATGCCTTAAATTAATTATTACCATTTCTGTTCTGGCAGAGCTACAGACTGCTAAGATGCAAACTCCAGCCCAGAGGGATTACAGTCCAATGCACTCATTTAAGAAAGCAGTTAAGGACATGTGTGATTAAGTTATTTCTTAAATATGTCTGTTTTCCAGAGTCATGGCTAAGGCTGGAGGGTTTGGACTTGGAATTAAATCACTGCCCCCAGTTAGTGTTCCCCAGCTATGTTCTTCTCACTCTTAAAATTCTGCCTAGAAGAAAAAGAACTGTTGTAGAGTGGGATCTTGAATCCATAAGTTGCATGTAAACAGATGGGAACAAGAAAATGTTTTAATAGCCTCCTGCTGTCACAGTCTCCAGGCCTACCACACTTGCTGAGTGCTTGGTGACATCAGAGTAACTCCAAACTGTACCTTGAGATGCTCCTTAATTAGGCCACAAGAAAGCAAACGAACAAGTAAACAAAAAGAGGTTTCACAACACGTCATTCATGGTTTGAGAAATGCAGTCAAATTGTATGGAATGCTTTACTGTTTTGAATGTAAACATTTGGCTTCAAAAGTTAGAAATGTGTTATTCTGTAAATGTTCTTATTAATTATATTTCATTTCGAATTCAAAGCCAGCATCAATTTATTTCACTCGACTGCATCAGCTCTGTAACGTTATTCTTCAGTTTTACTTTCAATCTGGCTCTGACTGATAACATTTTCTGATCGATGAAAAGGCAGAGGTTGTTACCAAAAGTAATGGTATGTTATAAAGCTGCTCTAGTCCAACAATTAAGGACATTTTATAATGTAATAAAGCCAGTGCTATTTTTTTCACTGCAACCACACAACATTAATTCAGACACTAATTTGCACGTGATATATTATTGATGGGGCAAAAATGCATTTGTTTCTATCAACCTCAAATATCATATATCTTTTAATATATTAATAACCAGAGTCCTCAGGAGGTTGTAATGTGATCTTTCTTAATTGATATAAAAATGTATGCATAGCTATTGATTAGACTCAACTGTCAGAGTGGTCCTTCCTGAGCTGGGTGGAATGGAAAAGCATTAGCTTGAACAAAAGGTAGAAACAGCCTTCTGCTCTATACAGTATTAGAATAGCTGAGTACTTACCAGCACCGGTACTTACTTAACAACATGACTAAGAAGAGTTTATTGTCCCTGCTACTATCTAGTCTGAGAAATGTATGCAGGGGAAAGGTTATTGCTACCAGAAGTTTGTTACCATTTTCAGGTGGACATTTCTCTTGCTTCACATTAAAGACTGACGAGTGAACAAATGCACCTGGCATCGGAAGCAGAAAAAAATCTTTGTGTCCTATAAGAGCTCCCTGCACAGTTTTAGCCTTGCCCTGAGAATAATGCTTCTTGCACAGAGGAACTTTATCTGGAAGTTATAAAGTTGTGTTGTGTCTGAGATTGGAGCTTTTCTGGAGCCTCCAGTGACATTTTAGTTAAACTGTAGACAGACCATAGCTGTGCTGATTTCCTTTGAATTTGATTCAGCTTCCAGTGGGAAGCCTGGAAGAGTACAGAGGATTTGAGATAGCAGTGCACCCTTACTGGAGTCTTCTGGGTGGTGAAAGCTATGAATAAGTACATACATCAAGGATTCATTGTAAAATTTAGGAATCCAAAGTTATAGTTAGATCTTTAAAGCATCTAAGCGTCCATCCATAGTTGCCACTAATGATAGTTACTGAGCTGCTTGGATTAAATATGAGCTGGTAACAGGAAAATCAAGCTTTGTAAGAGTAAGTGTTAAAAGCCAACAAGAATTCTGGAAAGTAATATTCATGCTTCAGATCTTTATTCATCACAAAACTTTGGAGAGTTAAGTAGACATTTTTTTTCTAGTGAGGGGATAAGTAAAAGTCCTATTGCAGAGTGTCTGCTTCTGAATTAGATTCTCAAAGGTAATTTTTAGAGACAAGCTGGTGAATGAGATGGAGGACTAACCTGATTCACTGGGACACTTTCTCTGTTTCAAAAGCTAGAATGATCCTCAGCTCATTAGGGAGTTATTTGCATCTGTCAAAGATCCATCCTGTGGTAAAGACAAAGAACTTATAGCCTGGGAGACTTTTTTTCCATTCTAAATTATTCTATAAACCTCCACTGTGATCTTTGTCAGGTCACAAATTAGACCTCATTTCCTCATCCCTTATCCTTTCCTAAGGATGATAATAATACTTACCTCACAGGACTGCAGTAGATCTTCATAATCCAGAATCTGCAATAGCCGATAAGTGAAAATCCCTAGAGAAATACAGGCTGTCATTGAGCACCTTTGAAATTAAACCAGGTGGGAAAAAGAAAAGATTAATGACCAAAACAACACTGTCCTGGCTCATAAGGGTATGGCCAAAGTGATCAATAAGGAATGTCTTTTCCATTTCCAGTAGAGTGGCCAGGGTATGAATGTATAAGAGAAGCCAAGACACAGATTTATGAAGTCCCCAAAAGGTATGAGTCCCATCTAAGTCTGAGATTCAGAAAGAAAGAAAATCTACGCTGTCTACTCTGGTAACAAATCATTCTGATTTCTCTTTAAAGTGTTGTTAAAAATCAGAAGTAAAAAATAAAAATAAAAAACATTGCTTTTATCTTTGAAAACAATTAGATCATGGTGGTATGCAGTGATAAAGTTGCTGAGTTTTGCATCATTTATACCACCGAATGGCAAGCTATTTGTTAATAACTGTCTGCTGTTGTGGAATCCCCTGACAGAGGGCCATATGTGCCGCAAAATCTCAGGCACTAGAGTGAATGATTGGAGAGGTGCAGTTCAAAATTCCCTTGTCAGTCATGCATTTGTTCGTGGGGTTGGCTTTTTTCTCTTTTCCTCATTCCCCCATTTCACCTAAGTCTGCTCTGAAACCAGTTACTTTCTGAAAATGTCCTTAGGTAAAAAGAGAGAGAGATTGTCTGTGCCATCATGGACAGGGTACCAACCTTCTCCATTAAACAGAAAAAGCTGAAAAAGCAGTAATCAAGTTTTATAAAGCAAGCGTCCAAGGTATCGGAGGGACAGGAGTAAAATCAGGTTGTTTGGAATTGGAAGTTAATCCAAGAATAGCTGAGAAGAGACTTCTCCAAGGAGGGTTTGACCTTGCAGCTCTTACTCCTGTGCAGGGCATGCATATGGCAAAAAGAAACAAAGTTGAAGAACTGCTTCGAAGAAGCCATTCACACAAAAAGAGAGAGCTGGGAGGCATTAAATGAAGTTGCTTCCACAGCCCATGTTTGAAAAGGAGACCCAAGCCCCAGCAAGAACGTGAAGTCTGTGGCCAGCACCATTTAGGGCTTCAGTACACAGGGCAAAGACTTGTGTTGAAGGGACCTTGCTCAGCCACTGTCCCTGAAGCTGGTTCTGTAAATGTAGAGTGAATGTGACACTTCACACCAGTGTTCACATGTGGATTGACTGTACAGGGATTCTCCTAGGCCTGTACGGGGAGACCAAGCTCTACGCCATGAGCCCAGCGAGATCATCTTCTGCTTTTAACGTGGAATGAGAGAGGGTTCTCCTCAGAGTGAGAAAGCTGTAACTCCTCATTACATGCCCAGAGTTGCATACTGAGGTCACGTAGGCCAGCTATCACAGAGATTGTCTCACCTTGAAGCATCACATACTGAAAAGAGACTTCCACCTTGTATCTTAGAAGCACTGACCTTTCAAAGAGTCTCAGCTCTCAACTACCTGCAATTAAAAAGAAGAATTGAGAGAGAAGCTGGTCCCTGTGCAACTATATAATCTTGACACATTATGGAGAAGATGATTGTGTTTCAGTATCTGTTGGCAAGACTGGTTGCCATCACTGCCTGTTCGGTCCTCCTTCTTCCAGAAGTCATAAGTGCAGGTCTGGGCATCCCAAAGTTTCAGTACTCCATGCAATGAGACATCTGCCTTGCAGAGTGGGAATAGCAGAGGACACTAATCAGAGAGGAAGAGCACAGCAGAGGAAGGATCCAGAGCTGTACATGAATAATGTGATGAAGGCACAAGCAGCAGTGAGGCCTACAGAAGACAATACATCATCTTGGTGTTCTTGAATCTTTCCCATGTTCAACTGTCGCTAGAGAGCTCCAGCGTATGGTGAGGCATGCCACCCTCTCAGCACTGTGGCAACTAACATATCCTATGGCAAGTCTGATGACTTCTGACTATTAGATGTGAAATTGTCATTGAGAGGGTCTGACTACTGCTGTGGACTGAATTTGTTGGTTCTTGTCTGTGCAGTCCATGATCCCCAACATTTTTTTTTTGTCTTATCCTTACCCCTGCTTTTACCTTAACCTTACCATTTTTCCTAAAAATGGCTTATTCTTTCTAATTCTCATTTAGGCCATGATTTATTTTCTTTCCTAGAGTCATAGATAATGGGGAATATTAATTTATCCATCTGAACATTAGATAGCTCTAGTCTACACTGAGACTCAGTTTGACTGAACTGCCAACAAACTAAAGGCTGTGACCTTCATCTGCCTCAGGCATAACCCAAGAATGATTGATTTTACAGTGGGCCCCTTGCGAATGTGAAATTAAACAGCACGACCTCTTTTGAGGTAAGTTTGCTCTTTGAAGGATGATCATGTCTTCCTTTGATCATCTCTTCAATCCTCATCTGAAATTTTTCATGAGGATTGTATCACACCATAAGAAACACGGTGGACTCAGCAATGAAAATGGTACCCACACATTCAAAACGGGGCATGAGAAAGAAAGTATACCTGCCTATTTCACCTGCCACAATTGGCAACAGGTAGAGAGTTAGTTCTGAAAATAATTATTACTTCCCTCATGCAGGGCTTTGAAGACAACATCTGGAATTCAATTCTGTGGCTAATAAGGAGCCACAGGGGATCTATAGCACTCTGATGCCTTCTTTGAGGAGATGTGAAAAGGATTTTAGATAATAAATCCATCTGAGAGTTCACAATCATTTGGAGACATTTTATAAATAGCAAAATATAAATTATTCTGTTACCTGCTTAACTAGCACTTTGGTGAAAATAAAGTTTGGCATGGTGTCTTTTTTGGCTACAATGTGAGAATAGAACCTGACAAAATAGAGGAAGAAAATTTTAAAAATACATGTGTTGTGGAAACGGATAAGAAGTTTTTCTGATGATAAGGCCTTAATCTCTCAATTTCTCACTGACTCTTTGTCAATAACTCTACTTTTCAAAATGCCAGTGTTCAGCTTTTGCTTGATGCCAACAACCTAATAGGTCACATCAATAAGAATTATATTACACAAAATATAGCAAAGAACAGCAATTTCAAATGGAGACATAATGTTTTCCTGCCCTTCTCACACATTTTCCTGTTATACCAGCATACAATACAGGGCAAGTTTGGTTTTAGTAGCAAACTTTTACAGCTAGATGCTCATTTGGAGTAAATTTGAGTAGCATTCATGGGAGTATACAAATGGGATAAAATTCTGCAGATCACAATGAGGCTGTCATATTTATGCTTTATACATAGATATGGAAAATTATTGTTTGAAGATTAACTCATGATACAAACAGATCATGCTGGGTTGTTTAATGGTTGGGAGATCAACAGAGCTCATATGGCAAGCACAGTGTAATTGAGATAATCTTAAACTTGAATGAAGATCATTTTGCCCAGCTATTTATACAGTTTCACTTAGGACTTCTAAGTATTTAAGATGCAACAAGAACTCATGCTAAAGATTTAACATAGTTGTAATGAAGATAACTCAGCATAATTGTGAATCCTGGTGATTCATAATTTTGAAAAGAAAATGTTATGATATGAAATAGAAAATATTATATTCCTTCTCCAAACATTTTGAATTCTGGAAGGAACTGTGTTTTCCTCCCTCTTTATCAGTTGGGATATGTTTATGAACACAATTTCTTTATTTCTTGTCTTTTACTTGTTGCTTGTTTGAAACCAGGATGATCCATGGCAAATACTTTTTGCCAAAACCCATTAAGTTATTCACTGATTAGGTGCCCAGTAGCATGGTAAAGACAAAAGTTAAAACCCATGCTGAATAAGGGTATTTAAAGCTGTGTTCCACATAGTTCATCTTGAAAATTCACTGCTGAGGAATCCCAGAGTGCTAGTATCCAATCTATATTGCAGAGTTAGTCAGCAATTCAGAGGAATTCATTTTGCAGTTGATTCAATCAGAAATGCTACCAGGGAGTAAGAAAGCTGAAGGAAATTGCATCTACCTTCACTAAGTAATTGACTGAACAACAAACATTTCAGCATAATCCACTTAAATCATAATTAAACTTCCCAGACACCAGCCCTTCTATTCTCAATGCTGGTTTTATGGGCAACAAAATGATTCACTCTTCTTTAATAAACTACCTACTTGAAAATATGTTTGTTTGTAACATACCGCGAAGCAGCATCAACTTATTACATGCATCTTCTTGAACTCAGGGGTATCCTTGAACTCCTTTATCATCTTTATTTTGATCTGTTAATGTGCATAAAAATCTTGTCTTCATTGGTATGTTAGCTCGTTTTAGCTGAGGGTTTCCAAATACTAGGAAATTCAGTTGTAGATTAAGAGACTAACATTATCTGTGTGTAGGTATCCTCCAGTGAGCTGAGTTTCTGAGCTCTCCTTACACTCTAGCCTCTCCTCTAATGTAATAAATAGTTTTGGGAGAAACTTAGCCCTCTCTAGGGTATATGTGTATTGGCTGGTCAGGTGAATTACTTTCCAGGGTTCACTGACAACAATCACAGGTTTGTCACCTAATTACATGAAGATACCTATAGGTAGATGTAAACGGAGGTGCTTTTATCTAGAGTTGAATCTTTCCTTGCAATTTAACGTGATTTCAAGTAGACTGTGAATTAAAAATAGAATAGTGCTTCCTGATTAACTCCTTGTGCCAATGCTTTTATTTTGTAACCAGGGCTTTAGTTTAAAATTAGTTTGATTCCTGTACAAAGGGAAAACTCTTCAAAAGGTTCATCATCACTTTTTTTGAGCTGTCTAGCCAGCAGAAACATTCATGAACATTTATCCTAGCTCTTTTGTCTGGAAGCTGGAGAAAAAGAGTAAGTAGGATGGGAACTAAGTGCTACAAAGAGAACAGAGAGCGTACATAGTTTCAAACGTCTTTTGAGTGGGATTTCGCCAACAAGGACTCTATAATAGGTTGGCACGTAGCCTGGATTTAATTTCACCTAATTTCAGACATTAAAAATATCCACACTTGTGGTACTCATGCCAGGTTCCCTGCATTACAACTGGAGAGACACAGTCATTTTTGGGGTGCAATTCATCTGAACTATATTAGGCATCTGTATTAGGAGGAAAAGAATTGTTGCTTAAAAGTGTCTATTCCTCTCCACTGAATATGGTAGAGATTTGATCCAGGTGACCAGTTCATATGTAGATAAATGCATCTAGTCAGAGGTCTCCCTGACTCAGTACTGAAGGCCAAGGAAACACGGCGAGTCTGGGCTAAAGCAAGGAAAGGAACTGCAAGACTGTCTGACTGATTCAGTCACTTTCAGTTGAGTTAATAAGCAGGCACACATATTCCAGCCATAAAAAGACACACACACACACACACACACACCCCAAATAAAAAACCAAAACAACAGCCTCCCTCCCCCCAAAGAAACACCAAACACCAAAAAAACCCCAAATCACGCACAAAAAAAACCACCACAAAAATCTTCCAGGACAAGGTTTTCCATGTAAGCAGAGCCTCAACCAGATTTTATCCTATGAAAGACAAGGCACTAAAATCCTGCACTGTCATAGTGCAAAAGTGTTCCTCACAGATTTTCAAAGGCAGAGAGGCTTCACACTGATCCTATTGCAGGACAGATTCTAGTACTGCTACTTCCAGTATTTTTCTTCCAGTTCTTCTGAGCCTTCTGTCTAGCCTAGTACATCTGTATAACAGGTTCCCTACAGCCATATCACAGAGTGAAAACAAAGTAAAAAGATCACAAAAAGGCTAGCAGTTACCTCCTTCACATATAATGTCTGTATATTTAGGAAAAAAATGCCTGAGAAAAGGAAATGGCAGATTTTTTTGATTTTGTTTTTTTTTTTGGCTTGTAGCCCATGTTGCAAAGAAATTGCTTTATTTTGTTCCCTTTTTAAATAATAAGTTATCACATGAGCTCCATTCTCTCAGCCACATTAATTGTGGTACTCTTTCTTCACAACCCCGCAGAGATTACTTTACATTAGGAGACAGTGGACAAGATACCTTATCATACAGTGGAACTACAGTATGTTTGCCACCAGAGTAAGTATACTTCTTTCAAATGAAAAGCTGGGTTTATGCACTACATGCAACCATTTTTAACAAATAACATGCTTTTCCATGGTCAATATTATTCACACATGGCACTATGACAGAACAACTATCATGGGAGTCACTAAGCTGAACTATGAAGGTTGCTGGTATCCCAAAGGCTGCTAACAACCAGGATATTCAAAGGTTCACAGCTCTCTTAAGACTCAAAGCACATGTTCTGTGTGATAACATCAGATAGAAATACTCACACATGAACCACAGGGTAAGAGATACTTCTAGACATGTACCAGGAAGGTTCTGTGAGACACTCAGGCAGGAGGGTAAAGCGGTGGATGCTAGACCAATTCCTGTGTCTCATGGCCAGGCAGAAGGTTGTAGGCAATAAGGTAAAGTTTGCAAGTCAGATTGATCAACTGGGTGCCGAGGTTCAGCCCCAGTTTGAGACGCTGCATGATTTCACAGAGCATATTCATATCTCTCTGTAGAGCAAAGCAGGGTGATTTATATGAGCAAGCTTTAATCATGTTAACACTGCACTCTGCAAGTGTTAATCTCTCCTCCTTCTCCTACCAGGGTAGTCACAGAAAGATGCATGTTGCCTACATACTCTCAGTCTTTGGGTAACAAAGTCTGAGACAGTATACGGCACGTGGCTGATCCTTTAGACAGTTTTTCAACCAACTAAAAGCAAGGGAGTCCAATACACTCAGTAAATCCTCTCAAACCACTTTGAAAATCCCAAGGATAAAAAGACCTTCAGCTTTGTTTTGCTCGTTCTGTGTTTTCAACTTTTAGATTCCTTTGGGCTTTCCACTTCTTTCTCTCCCTTGTGCCTTCTTCGTCATAAACCAAGTACTGTACTCAAATGTTAGAAGCTAGAAGAGGCCTATTGAGAATGAAATTAATAATTTAAGATTTACAATAGCTTTAAATTGGTTTTGCTTGTTGTAGGGTGTACACTACGTTACAGAGAGGGGATTTGTTCTCTTTCTGTTTGTTTGCAATGAAATGATACAAAATCCTGTCTCATATTTTCTTTGTGTTAATTGGGGATTTAACTGTTGCTTCCTTTGCTTACAGTGATGTACATCAAAGCCCTTAAAATCCATTTTAATTGTGCTGAGTGGATTTGGTCAATTACACTAGTACTCTTTGTATTAATAAGCATGTGAAAGGAAGACTATTCTGTATGTAAATTAATAGAGCTAATCAGTTGTCCTCCCATTGTAATACACGTGAGAGAATTTGGCAGTACTTCAATAGCAAGTAAAAGTTTTGTGGCTTCAGGATCACAGTTTTGCAGACTATACACAGAGAGGAAATTGAGGTTACCTCCACATCCAGTTAAAATGTCCAGAATTTATCTGGTCACCACCTAAATATCAGCTCATTAGGGCTTTTGTCTGGAAGAAATCTCAAAGTGGGAATTGTAATCACTGTACAGTTCTGAAATTGATCAAGTGAGAGAATTATTTTTTGTAATATAACACATAGAAACCCTATTAACGATGAGACCCTATAGTTTGCCACCAACAGACACAGAGGAAGACAATCTCTGCCCATCTCTAAGAAAAGAGGAAAAAAAAATAGATCCAAGCAAAGCAACATAAGAAAACAGAGATTATATTGCTCAATGTAACAGGGTCTTATATCAGTCTACTACTACTAGTCAATGAGGTATTTTGCTTATACCACAAAAAAGGGCAATTTTAGAAGACACATGATGTAGTTTATTAAATGACAAGGAAGTAGTTTGTCACAAAGAAGTAGTTTGTCACAAAGAAGTAGCTTGTTAAATGTTTCTGAGATGATCTTTTCATAAGTTTGAAAATCACCATGGGACAAAATGTATTGCTGTTTGTTCATAAAGTGAGCAGGTCAGTGGTGGAAGTAAGGAAGACAGGCAGACCAAGGACTGATGTCACTATTCAGATACTGAATGAAATACAATAGGTAACAAGGGAAAAACTTTCAACATTTAAGACATTTGCTATTTAATTCAATGAGAACATAATCAAGCCAATATGGAGTGCTTTCAGAAATCCTCCTTTTAGGCACAGCAAGCTCACTGCCCTGGACTTGATGACATCAAGTTGAGTGGTGCAGTCAACATGCCTGAGGGACAGGATGCCATCCAGAGGGACCTGGACAAGCTCGAGAAGTGGACCCGTGTGAACCTCATGAGGTTCAACAAGGCCAAGTGCAGGGTCCTGCACCTGGGTCAGGGCAATCCCCGGTATCAATACAGGGTGGGGGATAAAGGGATGGAGAGCAGCCCTGCTGAGAAGAACTTGGGGGCACTGGTGGACGAAAAGCTGGACATAAGCCAGCAGTGTGCGCTCGCAGCCCAGAAGACCAACCGTATCCTGGGCTGCATCCCCAGCAGCATGGCCAGCAGGTCAAGGGAGGGGATTCTGCCCCTCTGCTCTGCTCTGATGAGACCCCCCTGCAGTGCTGCGTCCAGCTCTGGGGTCCTCAGCACAGAAAAGACATGGACCTCTTGGAGCGGGTCCAGAGGAGGCCACAAAAATGATCAGAGGGACAGAACGCCTCTTTTATGAAGAAAGGTTCAGAGAGTTGGGGTTATTCAGCCTGGAGAAGAGAAGGCTTCGGGGAAATCTTATTGCAGCCTTTCAATGCTTAAAGGGAGCTTATAAGAAAGATGGGGACAGACTTTTTAGCAGGGCCTGTTGTGACAGGACAAGGGGGAATTATTTTAAACTAAAAGAGGGTAGATTTAGACTAGATATAAGGAAGAAATTTTCTACAGTGGGGGTGGTGAGACAGTGGAACAGGTTGCCCAGGGAGGTGGTAGATGCCCTGTGCCTGGAAACATTCAAGGTCAGGACGGGGCTCTGAGCAATCTGATCTGGTTGAAGGTGTTCCTGCTTATTGCAGGGGGTTTGGACTAGATGATCTTTAAAGGTCCCTTCCAACCCAAACTATTCTATGATTTTATGATTCTATGATCTCTTTCTTAATTATAAGGAGAATGATGGTTTTCCAGAGTCTGGAGGTGTAACAGGAGTGTCACTGGCTTTGGGCCCTCCTTTCTTTACACAACTTAAGCTCCCTGCCTATATCTTCCCAGGAAGGGCCTATAAGCCCATTTGTGTCCTGAGGTTTTCAAGACATCAACATGACAATGAATGAAAGACTTATAACAGACTTGCACTGCCCTGAAGAGGCAGTTGGAGGGTGGGCAGGACACCTCAGGGCACCTAGTACAGCATTAGCCACCTACGTTTACACAACAGAATCCCCTCTTCACAGTCATACAAACTGTGTGCCAGTAAAGTCCACTTTTCTCCATTGACTGCAGAGGGAAGCATGGGGTTGAGTTCAGATGGAGACAACTACTTTGTAGATTCTAGACTAAGTTTAATGAATTTCACCTACAGTGGCTGCATGCCAGACATGTGCATTCAAGATATGTTTGACATAATGTATTCTGAATGTGCTGCTGATCTGTCTGGGCTTTCTATGTGTCTCACAGATCAGATTAGAATTACTAAATTGTAACTCTATCAGAGCAGCTGCACATAAAAAAATCCAAGCCATATGTGAAAAAATTCTTCAGATTCTGGTCAGGTCAATTCTATGGACATAGCTGTGAAAACTTGGTTGTGTGACAGCTTAGGGCGTGATATTTGTGGCTGCAGTACTATGACCTTAACAGGAATTTAAGACTAAATTTCTGAAACAGAGGAAGATCAGGACTCACATAACTGAGTGTCCTGGTTCCGGCTGGGACAGAGTTAACTTTCTCCCCAGTAGCTTGAGGGGTGTGCTGTGTTTTGGGTTTGGTATGAGAGGGGCTTTGGTTGTTGATGGCCCATCGATGCTTTGGTTGTTGCTGGGTGGTGCTTGCACGGGTGACTTTTTTTTTGTGGCCTCCCATACCCTGCCAAGTACAGGGGAAGCTTGCGGGGGGGGAGTATAGCCAGGGCGGTTGACCCAGCTGGCCAATGGGGTAATCTATATCATGTGATGTCATGCTCAGTATAAAAACCGGGGGTGGGGGAAGGCTCGCCCCCTGTTCGTGACATGTGGTCAGCGGGTTGGTAAGCAGTTGCATTGTGCATTGCCTGCTTTTTATAATCTGCTATTGTTGTTGTTATCATTGTTATTATTATTGTTCTACTTCATTTTATTTCAAAGATTAAACTGTTTTTATCTCAACCTGTGAGTTTTTCTACCTGTGCCCTCCCGATTCTCTCCCCCATCCCACCGGAGACTGGGGGTGAGTGAGCAGCTGTGTAGAGTTTAGTTGTTGGCTGGGGTTAAACCACAACACTGAGAACTAAAATGAGGCAAGTGCACAGGAGCAAAGTTATAATTTAATTTATGAGTTAAATGCCACGTTGGATTTTCGGTCACCCTCCAGTACTGACCCTGCTTCCTGCTACAGTTAATCATTTCTGTAAGAAAGAAAAGGAGTAGATTGTAAAGGCTATGTCTCTGGCAGTTTCAGGGTAACTCAAAGCATTAGCATACTGTTGAGAATCTATCTTTTATTTTCTATTGACATGCAACTAATGTGAAAGAATGTCATTTGCATTCAACAAGCAAACATTAAGCAAACAGCGAATTGGGGACGACAGGTTCTACTCTCTTTATAAGCTCGTAGAGTGCCTTCTCCTATACAAATAGACACAGAAGATCTTCAGTGACTCATAATTCCTTCATTTCGATTCTGAGCAGACCTGATTTCTAGTCAGATTCGCTGAGGTGCTGAGTATGCACAACTTACGTTAAAGTCCACTGAGACACATGTGCTCCGCCAATCTACCTCAGCTGTGGGCTTTGTTGGCTTGCTGAAATATCTTGTTATTCTGTAACTCCAATTTCAGAGGCAGCTAAACTTCATCAGATTTAATCAAATCAGCAATTTGCACAAGTATATGCAAAACCTATCAGGTAGGGCTAATTGTCTTCTTAGTCAATAAAAGTTGCTGCCCATACCATTCTTTACTTTCGTTAGCTTCAAAATAGCTTTATTAAAAGATTTGATGCTCATGACCAATGCTTGAAAGATAGCTCTCTTCTTTCATGTCTCCTTACAAAGTATAACTTTAAATAAACCAGAAGTGTATAACAATGTTATCGATAAACTTATGCTATGAAACAGAAAGAAACAACTATGTGCAGTTGAAGCTACTGGAGTAAGTTTTCTGTAGGACACGTAGTTCTAATTAGAATTTTGTCATAAGATAAAAGTTTAAAAACCCAACAAACTGAAACTTGAAAAAGCAGCAGATTCCTGAATCGGAGAAACAAAATAAAAATAAAATGTTTGCAGAGCACAGCTCCCCAGGACCTTCATTTATGTGATGATATCCAGGAGGAGCAACAGCCCCCTGAAAAAAGCAGTCAGTATATACAGGGATTCTGATCACTGACAGCAGCAACTGAGTTAACATGTAATTATACAGATAATATTATTGAACCCAGTCAAGCCTGATAAGCAGTTGGGATTCTGTTCAGGTCATCAAGATGGATTTTAGGATCCTCTTCACTCAATTTCCCTCTCCTGTTACTGTGGATGATTTTATTGAAGTTAAACTATTGTAAAACTAGGTTCATGTAGAGCAACTGAGGCCTCAGTATCATTGTTCCTCCCAGTGATAATTGTTTCCATAATTGTTCTTGTCAGTGTAGTAGATGATCTGCAAAGAAGAAGAAGGAAAAAAAAAAAGGCTGTGTCCTTTCCTGTTACTTTATAAGGCATGATGATAGCTTCATAAAATTTTATTGTATTACTATACCAAGACCGTAATACCATTCCCATACTTTATTACCACGCCAAGAGCTGGAAGTTGAACTGAGACAAATTCAACGTTGAAATAAGATGTAATTTGCTACCACCAAAAACAGGGAAACATAGGAATGATTTGTTGGGAGGACTAAAGACATAGAAGGGAAATGACCCAGCTCCTGCGTTCTTCAGAATCTCTTGGCTCCAGTCCCCTCAGATCTCAGAGACAAAATTATAAAACTTTCTAAAAGATAACCCTTGAGCCATAATCTGGGAGGCATTCTTTGGTCTATGCCTGTCATGCGGGTCTGCATGCCTACAGTGATGGATCTGGCCTGGTATCTACAGTTCACAGCCCACAAGTTTGTTGCCCATACTGCCCTTGCTGTCTTAATGCTTGTAAGACCATAATAAGACAAGAGTTACAATATGACCTCAGGGGTAAGTATTTCCTACAGATGTAAGAATAAATGTACATAATTTCATTCTTAGAGGAGGAAGGGGGTAGGTGTATGTGCCTTGTTATCATAGGCACATAAAAAACAACCATACCATGTCAGTGGAGAGGTTCATCTAGCCCAAGGTTGTTGTCAACCCTTGCCAAAATTAATTATGTAGGAAAGAATGCAAAAACAAAGCAAAGAAATAGCGGTGCTTCAGTGTTATGCTCCCTTGCAGTCAGCAATTCATCACTCTGGGACTTCTGAAGCACCAGTTTCACCATAGCTCTATGCACAATAATCCCTCTTTCTGGAGCACTCAGGTAGGAGCTATCTCAGTTATCTGGGTGATGTTACTTGTTCATCTCTTCAAACTGCTCACCTGACAGTCAGCAACAATTCTCCATTACCTCAATATAGTGAAGAACTTGGTAGACATTTTTGCTTTCATCTGCTTCATGAGATATGTTTTGTCTACTGAAATGGGACATTTTTAACCTAATTGCTTTTGTGTCTTTAAGGTCTTTTGGCATTACCATCAGCTGGTGTCTCCTGTTCTGTACATGTGATTTATATTTGACCAAACTAAAATGTTTGGTTTAACTGTAGCATTGAACTAGGGAAGCTGGATGAAAATAATGGCTTGTCACAAATAGCGGTACAAATGGTCCCTTCAAGACAAATTTTGTGATAATAGGTTAATATTGTTCTACTTGTGTATTGGGTTTATGTGGCAAGGTTTTGGTAGTTGGGGGGCTGCAGGGGTGGCCTCTGTGAGAAGAGATCAGGTGCTGCCCCCATTCCAGACAGAGACAGTTCCAGCCAGCTCCAGACCCGCCACTGGCCAAAGCTGAGCCCATCAGCAACAGCACCAGCAACACTGGTGCTTCCTCTGATAACATTTTGAAGAAAGGGTAAAAAACGATGCACAGCATGCACAGCACATCTCTCTGTGAAAGAGAGGAATGACGAAAATATGTGAAAGAAACAACCCTGCAGACACCAACGTCAGTGAAGAAGGAGGGGGAGGAGGTGCTCCACGTGCTGGAGCAGAGATTCCCCTGCAGCCTGTGGTGAAGACCATGGCGAAGACCATGGTGAAGCACGTTGTCTCCCTGCAGCCAATGGAGGACCATGTTGGAGCAGATATCTACACTGCAGCCCATGGAGAACCCCAGCAGTGGGATGTGCCATGAAAGAAACTGCAGCCCATGGAGAGCCCACACAGGAGCAGGCGCCTGGCAGAAACTGCGGCCCCGTGGGAAGGAGCCCATGCTGGAGCGGTCCATTCCTGAAGGACTGTACCCTGTGGAAAAGACCCATGCTGGAGCAGTTCATGAAGAACTGTATCCTGTGAGAAGGACCCTACGCTGGAGCAGAGAAGCAGCGTGAGGAGGAAGGAGTGGCTGAGATGAAGTGTTATGAACTGACCACAACCCTCATTCCCTGTCCCCCTGCACCTCTCAGGGAATAGAGGAGAAAGTAGAAGAGTCAGGAACAAAGGAGTGAAGTTGAGACTGGGAAGAAGGGGAGGGGATGGGGAAGTTGTTATTTGTTTTGTCTCTGTTTTCACCATCCTACTCTATATTTAATTAACAATAAATTAAATTAATCTTCCCAAGTTTAGTCTGTTTTGCCCATGATGGTGACTGGTAAGTGATCGCCCTGTCTCAACCCATGAGCTTTTCCATCTTATTTTCTTCCCGCTCTCATCTTGAGGAGGAGGAGTGAGAGAACAGGGGGGGTCTGGCTTTCAGCCAAGGTCAACCCACCACATCTCATTCAGTAGTTTGCCTTAGGAGCTTTAGGTTCTGGGATTTGTCTCTTTTTTCTGTAAGGTGTAGAGCTTTTACGGTTGAGTAGAATAAATGGCTTTATCTTTTTGCAAACACATTATGTCTTGCTCATGGTAAATTCACCATGATTTATGAAATGTCCTTCATGCAAATGGATTGAAAAGTTATACAACTGAATTGATGTAAGGAAATTCTCTAATTTTGATTCTCAAGAAGTGTCCTCACTAGGGAAAAACCTTGAACACCTACCAAAGAATAATAAAACCTGGACTGCTACTGCTACAACACCTGATGAAAGGTACTACCGTTTCCACATGCTACAGTGCCTCTAATCTCAACCCACTGCTTCAGCTTTTCCAGATGTAGCTCATGTTCCAGCTTCCTCTTCAGACTCTTTTTCTCCCAAGAACTCCATGCAGCTAGGATTATTAGAACTAGATTATTTGGAAAAAGAAAAAAACTATCATTGGAAAATGAAACCCCTAAATAAACAGTTACAGAGTCACCTTTATATACCTAAAGGGAGCTGCAGGGGGCACAACAAAAGCACGGCAGGTCCTTGTTTTGCAGTTCCCAAATAGAGTCAGTTCCAAAAGAAGAAAACAAATCTGAAAGCTTATGAGTGATGTAGCCCTATGCAAAATATTCTGCCCTATGTGGGAGTCACATTCCCACTTCACCCCTCACAAGGATACAGGTCCCTGATGTTCTCTGCTTGTCCCTGTTCCACCTGTCAATATTATTCTGAAAGCTGAGCAAATGCAAAAGCAATCAATTCTTAAAGTCTGTATCATACCTTCTTTTGCACAATAAACAGCATTTTTGATGTAGGCAAAAAGAGAGAGAACAAAACAAACCTTTCATCTTCTTCCATAAAAGCCACATTATAACTTCTTTTTCATGTCCTTTTTCTTTTTTCCCCTCTGCAGTCCCTGGAGAATCAGCACAGTGTTTTCTTCATAAACAGATCTCAACACAGACTCGAAAATGTCACCGTTAACAATGAATTATCCCAGATGTACAGAGAGCACTGTGGTCATCAATAGTTCTTTCTGAAAGCCCTCAAGGCTCTGAACCACCAATAAAAAGGAAAGCAAGGGGAGAAAAGGATTATACAGTAAATAAATTTGACTAGTATTAAGAATTTAACATGCTGGCTGGCACAATCAACTGACTAAAGTAATGCATCAGATGTGGAATGGTCTGCCATACAGTTCACTCACACTCTACTCTATTCCTCTGTCAGTAGCTAACATTCGCAAAAAAAACCCTAAATTATAGGTGACAGTATCTAATAGATTTGTCAGCCTGAACAGTTTTGTTTTCAAGATAAAGGTAAAAAATTCAGTTCATTTTAGAATGACAAACGCCTCACAGTTTTGAAGTTTCTAGTATTTCCAGTTAATTATTAACAAGCATTTTTACCAGCTTAAGAAACTGGATAATTGAGAAATATTATTAATATAAATGTATGTGTTTGAGATATATTATTGCAAACTTCAGCTGAAACTACTAGAGTCAAACAGCATTTTTAAATTTAAAGGCTATACTTCATAACTATCTTTTCCCCAAAACCATTTACTTGCTTAAACACAGACCATCAAAACAGTTAAAATAGTCAAAATGGCAACTTCAAACTAATACAAACCAAGCAGCATTTTGCTTGTTACAGTATTTTGTTCCAGAATACATTAGGTAATTTCAATAATTCTGATACTTATTAATGCCCCACAGTGTCTCACTGGTGAGTGTGAAAGGGCTCTGTAAAGGAATAAATATTACAATTTCCTTTTTACAGATGGGGAAACAAAGTGACTTGCCAGGGAGAGTGTCTTGGTCAATAAGAAGATCCAGGAAAAGGAAACAAAACCCTGAACTGCAGTCCAAGAAATGACCATAAATATCACAAAGGTGACAGGCTGAAGCTTTGTAATATTGGCAGTTCTTTTAAAAGAAAACATTAAATTCAGACGTGAAAATGATTGCATCACAGAGGAATAAGAACATGAAGCGCAGTATGAGGACCATTTAGCTGCATCAAGGACTCTTTCCCCACAACAAATATGAAGTGAAAACAAAGCTGGACTTACTGGGTAAATAGAAATAGAATGGCTGCAGAATTTTAGGAATAAAGTCAGAAAGAAAAAATACAGAAAAATATACAAAATAAACAAGTAACTGTAAGTACATTTTCAGTAAGAAAATAAACCAAGAAACAGTTGATTCAATGACTACTGTACAATGAATCTATCACGGCAAGGGAGAAATATCTGATGCCTTTCTTGCATCAGGCTTCTGGTAAAAAGTTAAATGTGGTCAGACATTTAGCACAAGCAGGAAGAAAGAATAAATGTAATATTTCTTAGAAACACAGGTACTCTCAAATGTGCTGGACCCAATGGTCTCCTCTCTTCAGTATTCAGAGAACCACTCTGAGATCTCATAGAAAATGAGCAAAATTCTGGAGGACTGAAAAAAGAAAAATGAAGTGACCATCTCTAAAGTGGGAGGAAAGGAGGACTGGGGGAACTTTAAGTCCCAGGAAAGTACCATCATAAATAAACTATTTGTAAATACTTAGAGAACAGGGAGACAAATTGCAGCCAACATGACTTTCTCAAGAATTAATCATGTCAAATAAATTGCATTTCCTTCCCTGGCAGGGTAACAGGCTTTACAGACATGGAAAAAGCAACAGATAACCTATATCTTGATTCTAGCCTGGCTTTCATGCTGTTTGATATACTGTTCTCAGAAGGAAGCTTAGGAAAGGTCTGTAGCTTGGGTATAAAGGTGGCTGGAAAATCATATTTAAAGAATAGCTATCAAGGGTTTGTCTTTAAAGTGGAATGACGCATAAGTTGGAGTTCCCGAGGAGTTTGTCTTTAGCCCGATACTCTTACATGTTTGCTTGAAGGAATGCAGACTGTGTTTATCAAATACACAAACACAAATGATACTAAGCTGCAAACACATTGGAAGGCAGGATCAAAATTTCAAGGGAAGAAATTGTTCGAAGAAGGAAAAAAAAAAAAGCAGCCCTGATGCAATTTAATAAGAATTATCAGAGGGCATAATTATAATCAACCAAATAAAAACAGATTGAAGAAAAGATGGCTTAGGTAACAAGTAACCTAGGAAAAGATTTGGGGTTCGGGTGGATCACCACCAGCTGTGTACATGTGAATGGTGTAGTGAAATATCTACTCTCTCATATGTGGTATATACCACATAAATTAACTCATACGCTCATATACTACATGAGTTAACCCATTTGTGCGATTGCTTTTGCTCAAGGACCAGGAGTGGAGATTGTAATGGAAATACCTTTAAATTGTTGTAACCCATGATCTGAGTTGCATGTTACAGGAACTACCACAGCAGGAACCACCTGAACCAATGGAGGACAAGCCCCACAAGAAGCAGTGAAGTGCAGCAGTGACCAGACCTGAGCTGGCTTTGGTGCCCAGTAACTCCATCAACACATCACCTCTCCTGTCCCGAGTGACACTGTAACAGATGGAGCCCAGAGTCATGGACTGAACGAACTCAATGGACATTTTGTGGACATTTCTGGACATTTTACAGACATTTCATAGGGGTGGTCCGTAGACTAAAGGAATGATATCTATATATTATATCAAAGGATAGGAAGCAGAGGGGTGGTTAATGAGAATGTATTGGATAGTGTGGGACCTGAGCATGACGTAAATGGTATGGAATAAGGGATGGAGAATGTGCTGGTTTTGGCTGGGATAGAGTTAATTTTCTTCCTATTAACTGGTATAGGGCTGTGTTTTGGATTTAGTATGAGAAGAAAGTTGATAACACACTGATGTTTTAGTTGTTGCTAAGTAATGTTTATACTAACCAAGGACTTTTCAGCTTCCCATGCTCTGCCAGGTGCACAAGAAGCTGTGAGGGAGCATGGCCAGGACAGCTCACCCAAACTGGCAAAGGGGTATTCCATACCATATGACGTCATGCTCAGTATATAAAGCTGGGGGAAGAAAAAAGAAGGGGGGGATGTTTGGGGTGATGGCCTTTGTCTTCCCAAGTAACCCTTACGCGTGATGGAGCCCTGCTGTCCTGGAGGTGGCTGAACACCTGCCTGACGATGGGAAGCACTGAATGAATTCCTTGTTTTGCTTTGCCTTCGTGTGCGGCTTTTGCTTTACCTGTTAAACTGTCTTTATCTCAACCCACAAGTTTTCTCACTTTTACCCTTCTGATTCTCTCCCCCATCCCACCGGTGGGGAGTGAGCGAGCGGCTGGGTGGGGCTTAGTTGCCGGCTGGGGTTAAACCACAACACCCTTCCACTGCACTCACTGCTGATCATTTCACTCTAATGAAACATTATGTTCAGTTCTGAATATTGATCATCAGGTGAAGTATGGGTGAATTAGAGACTGCTGAGAGGAAAGCACAGAGTTATTAGTGGTCTGGAAGTCATGATCCATAAGGAAATATTGAAGGAATAGTGATTTTTAGTCTAGAATAAAGAAGACTGACAGATAACATAATAGTTGTCCTCAAAGCCTCAAAGTCCTGCTTAGGGACAGGGAGTATGATAGATAGGACAGAAATTAAGGGCTTAAACTGCAACCAGGAAAAAATAAGGGTAGACACTACAATAGGCCAGTGAGGATAGTGGAGCACTGGAGCAGATTTCCTGGCAGCTTTTGTAACCACAACCATCAGCCCATTTTAAGAATAAATTACACAAACAGCCCTCAGAATGACATAGGAATAGGTGATCACACCTTGGGGCAGAGGGATGGACTGGTGATTTCCTGTGATTCTTTTAAAGGGCAATTTTTCTGTGACTCTGACAAGGGGAAAGATTGATGAGGAAGAAGCTTCCAAAGGCATCTAACTTTAACAGGAATTTTTGAGAATCCAGGTCAGGACATAAAAAATCTGATTCTGAATTTCTCTTCTTCATCTTGTAAGGCAAAGATTTTGCTACAGGTATCACCACCAATAACTACAAAGGAAAAGCTTTGGAGAATACTTTTCAAATATTCAGAAGATAAGAGTGATTGTTTCCAGCATAGTTCTGCATCTACTGGGATGGATACTGAATATCTGACTGTTCATTTTTCTTCCCAAAGAGTGCTGATGTACCCTTGAAACTGCATCCTTGTTGAGCCTAGAAATGTTGCACTTGTATTTGCAGCATTTCAAGCTCTCTTAGAATTACGTTGCTGCATTTCACTATGATAATCCTGCTTGTGATAACAAAAGATATTTTGGCTCCTGGGGCAAGATCTCCACGTGAAGTCTCCCCCAGATATTAGCCCTCATGATTTTTTGCTGTGACAAGAGGTTAATGGCTCCTGAGACCTGTGGAATTCGAATCCATTGGAAAATATAAAGTCTGGAAGTCTAGGGCTGATGTTGCTCACATATTTCTCCCCTTCTTTGCTCCCACTTGAGACTTTACATCTCAAATAAGGATCTTGCTGTTCTGCTGTCATTGTGCCTTGATTTGGTTAATCACAATAATATCTTTTCTTTCCATGCCTATCTATTTTCAGCTCCCTACATAATTTCTGAGCTTATTTGCAATAGGAGAAGACTGTAAATTTAAAAGCTCTCCATTCCTGGGGTGTCTTGGACTGCTCTGACTACATAAAGAGGCTGAGTGCCCTCAGTTCCCAGGGAGAGCCAACAGCAATCAGCCACATGGAGGTATTTTTATTATCATTCTCTTCAAATATCTGTGTATGAGTATCATACAGCACAGATGCAGGTCTAAAAATAAATATTCCTGGCTGAAAACCTCTCCCATTGATAACTGTGTATGGTCTGTGTTTGAGGACTTTTTTTCCCCCTTCTTTTTCCCTTAAAGTAGAACTGAAGAGTGAGATTCAGTGCCAGGAACGGAGATTGTGCCAAATTATTTCCCATGTTAAAGCATATGCTTAAACTGAGAAGAAATACCACAGAATGCTGCTCCTTTGTTAACACTTTCAGCCTGACTTGACAATATTCTCTTGCCATACACATAAGGACTATACAACCAAGAAGGCTGGATAAAAGTCTGACTAATTTAGGATGGCTGCTTTTGTAAGTAATCTTGGAGGCTAACTTCTTGCACACTTTGAACCATCATCCTACATATCAAAGCTTGAGTGATATATTTACCTAGGTAACCCTGCAGGCAAGAGGAAGAAATGCGGAGACAGAAAGCATAGGGTAGATGAAAACATAATATTAGTAACTGTTGTGACAGAGGTGTCTGCTGTAGGAATGCTGTATGACATATGAATGAATGAATGAATGAATGAATGAATAGAAGATACAGTGAAAAACTTCCATGTTTTGTCTTCTCCTGTTGTCTCTTTGTGCTGTCTCTCTGAGAGCAGAGCCTTTTTTTGTTGTATTTGATGATGTAATTCTTCTGTGATGATGTAATTACTTCAAAAAACATCAAATGGAGCTGCACTTAAGTGTCCAGCCATTCCTGAAAGACTAGCTGGGGGAAGCTGGAAGACAATGGCCAACCAGACAGGAGACAGAAAGCCTTCAGGTGTCTGTGAAGGTGAGTTCAGTGAAAGACTTGTGTGGGATTCATTCTATCATTGTAGACAGATAAAATTGATCAGATTTGGACTCAGAAAATGTCTATTTCTCTTTGTTGACTGTAAGGCAGACACAGGACATGAGGTCCATAGGTCAGGTGGAAGTACCTTACAGACCCCTTCCTTTGAGTACCAACTAGAGGGCATAGAAATGCTTGTGTAGCTGGGTTTGTTGTAGGGTGGGGGTGGAGGATTATGAACTGCTTTAAGTTATGCAGGAAAAAAAGAGAGTATGATTTGGTGGTGAGTTCAAAATTCTATTATGGGAAAGAAGAGACACAATCTATATGTAAAGCCAAGAACTTATTGTTGCTATAATTGAAATCTTAACAGGCTATTCAAAGAGTTATTATTAGTCTATATCAAAGTATTAAAAAAAAAAAGAAACTGAAGAATACCACCATACGGAAAAGGTCTCAATAGTAGTAAAACACTTAAGATTGTTATACACCTAGTCCCTATCTTCTACCCTTTTTCCCAGTATAATAGTCACCTTTCCACTGCCATCCAGGCCCTGGAGTTCATGGCTTCGATCTGGTCGGGGGAGGAGGAAAGGGTGTACCACAAGTTGACAGCATCCCAAGTCCTTCATTGGGAAGAGTATGATGCTAATGTGATGGCTTCTTCTTCCTGCTTGGGATCTGCTTGGGGTGGTTTTATGTTTGTTAACTCACTTTTACACCTTGCTTTTTCTTCATTGGTTTGCACATTCATGTTACATGCAAATTTAATACATAAATGTTGTTCCACGGATCTTGCATACTTGTTCTTTGTTATCCTTAAATCCAGTTGTGTCCAGCTGCTGATCTGAATTTCTGTAACTGATCATGGCTGAGCTGTTTACGGACTTGGGGCTTCCACTGCCTGCCTGTACCCCGTGTAGCTAAACCAAGTTAAAACAAAGCTACAGTCAGGTCAGGACAAATTCAGACAGACCAGCCTGACAAGCTTCAGTCCTGCAAACTCTGTGCAAAGCCTGTGATCTATTACCAGCAAGGGCAAAACCATATTACGTGGCTGCAGCGCTACATTCTCTAAACAGGTTTGTTTGGGTTTTTTTTTCCAAAAAAGTCCTACATACTGTTTAAGCCAACTTGATGACAAGCTATATGATCTCTATTTACTATGCTCATATTAAAAGGGTCCCTCTTTTCATATTGTACGTTCTAAATATATCATCTGCTCTCACATTTAAGTAGTTCGTGTTCCTTCCAAATGAGCTATAGCTTGAAGTACCCATTATTGAGATCATAAAGTTAGAGATCCAGTTTTGTAGTCATCCATTCTACGTAGGAGCTGGTAGTAACAACCTTGGAATTCTCTGCACAATCTGAAGAATCTTAGCATGCAAATAAATACTGTAAATTAACAAGATCAACTTCTACTTTTCTGGCAAGGCAAAGGAAGGGAGGAAGGGATCTTAGGAAATGAGTGGCAGCATGAACACACTGGCACACAAACCAGTGAGCGGGAAGCTGTCTGTGTGATAGTTATTGGTGGATAGTTTCCCTCGTTGCAATAATAGAGATGCTTAAAAACATAGACATGTATTCAAGGAAGGCTGAGTTCCTAATCTTGAGACTTTCTCCTTATTTATACTATTTCTAGTATCAGATCCCTAGAGAAAATAAAACCACCACCAAATCAAGATCAGTTTTGGTCAATTAGTTATCTACTGGCTTCAATTACCCTATAGGACTCCTCCATTTGGCGTGCCACTCAAGTGCTCCAGTGGGTGTCAACTGACAAGTTGACCAATAAGATGGACTGTAAAGACCCTAGAATCCAGCCCCAGCAAATTTTTGCACTTCTTATTATGTTGAGGTCACAGGGTTTGTTTTAAAATGTATATATGTAAAAAATTGTTACTGACTTTTCCTTAATCATTTACATCAATAAGATCACTACAAATTTAAATTTGCAGCATCTGTTTCGGACTAGGTACTGCCAGATAACAAAGAGCGTACTGGTGAGTCTAATAGTCTGCATACTTGTCAGAAGATGTTATGTCTTCCTCATAGCTTCCTTCATAATTGCAGAACAACAGGCTTCTAAAAGCTGTATGAGAAAAACAATTAGATTATCTAAAGTCTTCCTACTACTCTTGGGATTGTTCCCTGCATATGATTTCTTTTCCTTTTTTTGGTCCCATTTGTAATGGGTTGAAACATTCTTTTTGTCTGTTCCTTGTCTTGAGGAATGTCTAGTCTAACAGATAAATAACCTTTCAGGTTAACTCTTCTGCTACCTGTCGCCTACATACTTTCTCTTATTTTTTTCAGGCTTCTTGTTATATACCTCAGTCTCCCATGCCACATTATTAAACTGCTAAATGGTAAATTATTATTCATGCAAATATTCATAAATGTGATGCCCATCTTTTATTCATTGCTCACAGCAGAATGACTTTTTTGGTTGCTATTGTAATCTGCACGAGTTCACCGCTTGCTTAATTAACTTGCTTAAAAACTACTCATGTTTTGGTAATGTTAACTTTTTTTTGCTCCCAGTAACAGTGAGGGGCTTAATAACAAGCTTTAATCTCTTTGAAGTCATACCTTCCAGAGCCTTTGTCATTGCTACTGTTCTTTGGGTACCCCCTACTTTATCTGTATCTTTTTTATAATGAGATGCTCAGAAATGACTAGCATTTCAGCTGTAACCTAAAGAAGACCAATCTAATAGAAAGAATCTCCCCAAAATTCTGGAGATATTGAGTGAGCTCATCTACCTGAGTGAATTACATTCCCTCATTCCATGAAGACTTATGAAAGCCATATTCGTACTCTTCACTCCAGCTGCCTAACTTAGGTGTTGTGCCCTGCATGATGTCTGTTGGCAAGGCAGCAGACTCCCTACAGTCCAGTGCCAGCAGATTCTGGGTCCCCACACAAAAAGTAGAGAGAAATTTTCCTGAAAACTGAGCAAACTGCTAGTAGTGGGTGCTCTTAATATTGAAGCTTATAATATTATCTTATAGAAGGTACCTCTGGAGATCATCTAGTTCAACCCCCTTGCTCAAGCAAGGTCAGTTAAAACACGTTGCTCATGGCCATGTCCAATCAGGTTTTATATATCTCTGAGGATGGACACTCTACCACCTCTCTGGGCAGCCTGTTCCAGTATTCAAACATCCTCACAATAAATTTTTCTTTTTCTTATGTTTGAATATGTCCGTCTGAGCTTTTCCAAATCTATTTCAAATAGCAAACTCATGTATAATGTGCTGCACTATATCACCATTTCAGCATTTCACATTGTTCCTTCTGATGTTCATTCTATCCTGAAAAAACAACTGCCTTCACTCATGCAACAGAATGTCTTCTTAGAAATTTGTGTTCTCATTTTAAAGCCTGCCTAATGTGTCTTCTGATTAAACTGTCAACTAGCTGGAATTTGCTTCTTGGTTTGGTATACAAACTTTAGAGAAATATGACCATTGCTGTTCAGTGAGACATATTGGTATGAATTTTAGAACATCACTTGGAACAAAAAAAAAAAGAGCTACTGAGTCAAAATCCCAAAGGAAAAACAAATTCTATCTAGGTTACCACACCAGGACTGCCATAATGCTGGGGATTTATCAAACTTGTGTCCAACTGCTGGATTTTGGATATTTTGTAAGAGGAACCACAGTTGTTGCTAGGTTTTTCAGGATCCATCCTGTAAGAAGAGTTGCTACAGCAGTATTTTGGAATCGGATGAAGAATGCCTTAATTTATTCTTTTCTTTTTTCAGGGAACAGAGAATTATAGGTTCCTATGCCTGAGATCAAGAACTGGGGTCAGGCTATGTACAGAGAAAACATTCAAATTCAAGAGCACAGAAGAAGAAATGTAGGAAAATAAAAATTTTGAGCTGAAACACATGAGAAGAAGTGTCTCCCTAGCTGAAAAATAAGATAAGTCAAATCCATGAGGCAGTTGAACTACTGGATAGAAAAAAAAAAAAAAAAAAAAGGAATTTTGATAGAAACTTGGAGGTTTGTACAACTTCTTGTCATTGGCAGTCTCCTGCCAACAGCACAAATGCACTTGGTCTTATTTCTTTAAGTCAACAAAGTACCAGAACTCACAAAGGTTAATGCAATTTCTATTCCTGAGCAAAATTTATAATGCAGTATTGTGGAGGTAAAATGACAAAGTGAAGAAGTGATTGTGATTTTGCAGTGACTGACAAGCTGGAGGATTAAATAATTTGACAATTTTATGTATTATATAAATATATAGAAAAGCATTTATGCTAACTTTAGGCTATAATTGGCATACCTAAATAAGCATCTCCTTTGTATCATTTTAAACCTGTAAACTCAAAATCTGACTATTCTGATTAGGAACTGTTTTACTTGTACTTTGATCAGGAATGTATGGGCGTAGCAGCCCACGGGCACAAATTCACTAGTTCATGGGCTCAACCTGATTTTCAGAGCAATAAATCTAAACCATACGCTGTTTGTCACCACAATTTTGATATGTTGTTTTTTTTTTAAAGGGGGAGAAATTCAGAAATCAGCAGAATGCATCAAAAGTGACATGAATTTTTCTAGCAGCCTATTTCTTGATTTCCCCTTTCCCAAATCCTGTAATTTCTCCAAGTTCTGCAGTTTATCATCCTTCCTTCAGTAGGTGACCAGAAAGCATCTGTCTCATGATCAATATGCAGTCATCCCCTATCTTTTAATACTTATTTCTTTCCTTATATGAGGGAAATATGTGCATAAGGGAATGAAGTTATGGGGAATCCTAGCACAGCTTGTAATAAGACCATCCAACCATCCATCCATCCATCCACCCATCCATCATGTAGAGGGGGGTGCCTGTCTTGTAGTCACAGGATCAATACAACTCCAGTAGCATGCCAAGGCTGATGGATCTTGTCACCAAGATGTCTGTGTTCTCCTTGTGTAACTGAATGTAATCCCAGCACAGTAGTAGCTGCTCACAGCTTCTTAAACTGAAAGATACCTTCCTGGTCATGTGACGAAGAAAGAATTTAAGTGTGTGGTCTTCAAGCGCCTCTGAAAAGCTTTTGTCACCTAGCCAGGTTGCCTAGTACAGAATTAATAAAATCTTAAATAAAAATATTTTAATGTGGCTTCCTCAAGCCACATTAAAATCATGGTTATACAGTATTTCTGTTGCTATGAAGCTGAAGTTCTTCAGAATGCTCTATGATACAATCACAATCTTTATAGGTTCTTTATGTCTTTACTAAAATTGTGGGAATTTGAAGAATCCTTTTTTATGGCTTTGGATAGGTGATGTTACATCTGTTTATTAGCATAACAATACTTTTCCTTATAAAACCACTAACTCTACTAAAGAGGCACCTTTCATAATTATTAAAATAATCAGTGGCAATAATACTCTCAAGAAAAACAGGAAATGATAGTATTATTTATAGTAGTGCTCTAAACACTCTCGTTAAACTTCCTTTTTGCAGCAGTTCCATGTAAAGATCTTTATTTTGAAGGGCTTTTTGTTTCTCCCAACTTTCAGATTGTCGGACTACACTGAGATGTTTTTTTCCTTTGTGCTTGCCTGAAATCGGCTTACTTTCAGCTGAGGAAAGCACTGTCCTTCTGTTTATCTCTAGACTGGTTTTCTGGGTTTTTCTCTTCTGGCTTTGAGAACACCTTATTATTTTTCCTTGGAAACATTGGCTTGTCCCTGCAAGCCATAAACCCGTATTTTTGTAGGCACCTTACAAATCACACAGAGTGGTGGTGCTTTCCAAAATTAACATACTCTCTAGGTGGCTTTAACAGAAAGTGTGTTTTTTTCCCCACTTTATGCATAAGGAACTGGGACAAAGAAGCAGTGAAACCTAAGTATAATCTTAAAAGCCATTTAGACATCTCTATCCCATTTAAAATAAGTTTTCTGCCTAAGGAAGGGAGCACAAACTCCTTGATCAAGTAACACAAGGTTAGTATTAAACAAGATTCTATCAACCACTCAACAACCTATTCCTTACCTATAGAGCCTGAGCTATTGACATTACCGGGATCCACACAGGCCAGCAGACTGATAATAGTGTCAAATTAAAACTTATTTCAATAATCACTGGCTTGGAAACACCCTCACATAAAACTATCCATCTCCCACGGTTCTTTACAGATTCCTAGTGTCATCCAGTAGTCTAGAAAGTCATCCAGTGGTCTAGAGATCACCTGTAGGTTGTCTGTACTATCCCAGTAAAATGAAACAGTCGGAAATGTACTTTAAAAATATAACTAACCTTCGTCTGTAGCTGTTGCACATCCCTGGAACAGCACAAGTAACCAGACCATGCTAGTAGGCCTGGTCCTTAACACTTAGAACACCAAAAGCCAAATTTTTTTTTGGTTGTTAGTTTTCTTGCACGCTTTTAACATCAGCTATTTCTTATGTTATCTGCAAAGGGCTAACTCATCAAGATCTGTCATCTCAGTTGTTATGGACTTGGAAACCCATCTAGGATCTGATAATTTCGGTAGTAAAGACTCTTAATTTCTGTTGGGGCTCTGAGTTTACAGCTGAGGATAAGTGTGTTCTTCCAGCCAAGACTGAAAGCAAGTGCCTTTCAAGAATGGCATCCATGGAGATAAGAAGCCAGAGCACCCTGAAAGCCTGGATATAGAAACTGATTGTTCCATTCATTCTAATGTTCCATTCCTGCTCACGTGAAATTTGACTAGGTGATGAGCTGAGCAACAGGACCAGCAAAAAGCTAAAGCAATTATTTTAGCCAGTGCCATCCTAAGGCATGAGCTCCTGACTGCCCTGATTCTGGATACCTATGTTGGAAAGGGATCACCACGCAGTAAGGCTGACAGTGGACTCTTTTGATATACTTGCTATTTTGCAGTGCTTTAGACTAATTCTGCAGCTAGTGTTGTCTGATGGCTCAGCCAAACAAAGTAGTAAGCGCTTATCTAGGCTCCCTTGCCCACAAAAGGTTAGTTCATAGTTCATAGTCTTGAACTATAAAATTTTTCAAGAGTGCAATAGTTTTGAGAGAAGTCTTGAAAATTCTTACATGTAATTATTTTACATGGTCTCATAATTATTCATAAAGGAATATTTATAAATACTTAGGCAAGTTTGCAGTCATCGTCTCCCAGCCCTGTAGAAACATTTCTCCCTGCATTCTTACCAGGTTGTAGTCAAGGTGTTTCAGAAAGGTCAGCTACATTTTTACTGGTCCAAGAACCAAATAGGGAAGATTCTGAAATGATTTTGATTCCAATAAAGGAAAAGTTGAGAGCCAGAGGTTTGATGTAAACAGTGCTGATGGAAACATAGAACGAATGTTACAGCTGTATCTTATCCTGGAAATAGAGAGAAGCCCAAACTAAGTAATGAAATTATTGTTCTGCAACAACAAGAAAAAAAGAAAAAAAAAAAAAGATTAAAACAATTTTTTGTCAAATGCTGGATGAAACTCTCAAAGGAATGCCAAGGATTTAGAAGATTTAGAGAATTTTAAATTCTTTAAACACTGGCAAATACTCCAAAGTCTCCAAATGGTTCAGTGCATAAGCAATACAGTAATAAACCCTGCTCAATAGAATTAATAAAATCAGTCAATTAATCTGATTAATTAGCCCTTCTTTTTTGTTGGCCAATGATTCCTGAACATATTTTTATTTCTTATTTCATTAGTTCAAACTATTCTTCACAAATAACTCCCTGACTCTACACTTCATTTACTCTGGGTAAAATCGACAGTTCTCCAACCCAAGATCTGACCACCAGTCAAACTCCAGTAAAGCCAGGAGTCTTGTGCTGTACAGCTGGTTATTCAAATCACACAAGTTTTTTTCTGGCTTTTTTATGTAACACCATTTGGTTACAATTTTCGGCAAAGGATAAGCTATTCCATTATCATCAATGCCCCAATTCATATACAAACATGAGTATAAACAACAGCAGCTATTCACCAAATGGACAAACAAGAACACATTTACAATCATTTTTGTAAGCAGTGGGAGGAAAAATACTCAGTAAACATAACCAAAACCAGAATAAGTTCAGAACTCAAATTAATGATACATATCACTATCAAGTATTCACATGTCCTTTATTAAAATTATCTGGAAGAATACTAATTACTAATGAGTTATTTGAGACCACATGCATGCACCCTGTAAATCCCCCAATAAAAAATTGTCATTATATTTTGCCCACAATTAATAGTCATTCCCTTTTTAATATATCTCATAATTATGAAAGTCTGGAGTAGTACTATTAATAATATTATTAATAAAAT
>VZTQ01006153.1:119269-140441 GCA_013400755.1 Pelecanoides urinatrix | reverse complement strand
TAATGGAGAAATTAAACTACAAATAAACAATTATCCACCACAAATGAATAAGGAAAAATGGTACATACCTTCATTTTGTTTCTTGTGGCAGGATGACTGAACTGTTACGTTATGGGAGATTTGTTTTACTTTCTACTGATTATAGGATGTGTCACTGTAATACAGATGACACACTTAGCTGGCCAGCTTTACAAATTGGGATAATAGAGTGAGTTGGTTGAACAGGCCCACAGTATACAAATAGATGACAATATTTTATCTGGATGGATTTCTGTCAGCTAATGAATTGACCTGAGTGTAGATAAAGTATAAAACCAGACAAGTTTAGATATTCAGAATTCTTCATGATAAAGCTAAGGAGGTATTTTTAAAACATTGATGATTCCAACGCAAGGAAGTTTAATTGTAACATTAAGTTTAATATGTTAACAGAAAAATTTTCAACAACTCCTACAGGAAAAAGGTGATCAATACCTCGTTCTGGCAATTAATTCACAGTGTTATTGACTTTTGCCAAAAATCATTCACCTGTAATGAGAAAAAAAATATGCAAAATGTATGTTTACAGAGCCAGAATCTAGATAGTGTGAACAAACAGGTATGAATGAACAAGTGTAAAGAAAACAGATTGCAACATATTTAACTGAGATACCTCTTGAGGGAGGTTCTTGAGGAAACTTCTCTTGGCCTGCCTCATCTCCTGAATCTGCTCATAGAAAGTCAGGATTTTTCCTTCCAGTGAATTCAGACAGCTCTCGTTGCAGCAACTTGAACAGTCCCTTCGTTCCTAGACTGCCTGCACACCTGCTCTCCCAACAGGAGTTAAAACCTCAACTTCATATACTACCTTTAGAAATTATGATTCACAGGGCCTATGCTGGGCCTGGCAATAAACTACACGATAGGACCATCTTCTCCAGTGAGCAATTTGTTCCCTCTTATCTCACCATCTGGCATATCCATAGGAGTTGCCTCTGCTATAAAGTTATCATAACCTCTGCCAATGACAGATCAGAGAGCTTAGTATATAAGCTCCTTTCTTTCTCCAACAGCTGCTTAGAGGGCACGTAACCTCCTTTTCAGGTTGAACTAAGCTGAAGTTAACCGAAGATCCTACAAACTCTTGCCTCCATAATGTTTGGGGTGAAGAACTGCCTTCATTTTACAAAATGTCCCTGCCGAACACATGAAGATAATGCTCACACAGAAATACCGGCACAGCCCAACACATGCACGACGTTCCATACATGCCATGCCTCAGAACTGTATGGATTGGCTAGCAAGTGGAATAAATATAAATCACAGAGATACGAAAGGAGTCTCTGATTTGCTCCTATTCTGAAGACACTGCAATTCCAACCTTGGTTTGGAATTGCTCTTCTTTCTCTTTGTCCAAGGAGGACTTCACCTGAAGCCCACAAAAGCCAACATAAAATTCTCTGTTGCTGTAAATGGGCTTTGCATAAGAATCTAAGCAAAAACCACATCCCCGATCAAACCTCTCTGAGCACTACAAAGAGCAATTAGAATGCAGATAACACATTGCTGTTCCTAATTGTTCATTATCATAGCATTATAGATATTATGGCTGGTTTTTTTCTTCTCTGCTGATGTTGCTACATCAGTCAAATGTCCCTATAGCTAATTACGCAGACATATTTCAATCTGATTAAAACTCACATCAGTGTAATTGAAAAACATCAGTGGCAATGTTCTGGAGGGAAACAACATTCCATGTATATTTAATAGCTGTAGGTGGGTCTTTCTTTTACTGCAGTTACCTCATATTTTCCATAATAAAGTCCTGCTGCCAGGTGATCCTGACCTTGGTGAACTTTAACTGCTAGGGCTGAGTTGTTATATGCCAGGTGACTACCTGAGTCTTATTTTTCTGGAAGTGAGACAAGGGTCCAGGTGGGAAATGATATGGGATTCTGTGATGCTAAAATTAATTTTAAAACTTAGGCATGCAGCACTGAATTGAGGTTGTACTTGCAAACGTAATTCTGACTTTGAAATTAGTGGCTTTGAGATCCTTTAAGGTAGTTCTGTGTGTATGAGTGTGTAATGTCTCACATAGTTACTAGCCTCTCATTCCTTCATTTTCTTGCCCTTTAGATGTGGGCATAGAGAGCCTTTGCCACCCGTGGTTCTCTTGTCTTGCTCTGCAGAACCGACAGTCTCAAGGGCACACAGTCCTCTGCTTAAACACTGGCCCATGTAGCTGTTTCTGATGGGAGGATCTGCACGTTTCTCTGCTCTCTGCTGAAGGACCAGCAAGGCTCACCTCCTCCTCTGGAATCAGTGGGTCTTGGGTTAAAGGAGGATTCTGACATCTGGAAAGAGAAAGGCCAGCCAACCCCACTTTACAGAGCTGTCTGTGACAGAAGCTCCTTTAAAGATTCCTTTTACAGAGCTGCTTCCTAAAGCTTTAAATGTTCAACTGAGTGTTGATAGTCTTATCTCCCATAGTTAATATGAATGACTGTCCCATTTAATCAACCAAGCATTTATCACTGAAGATGTCTCGAATTAAGGAGAAATGGCTGATAAATGACCCTGCCTGTCTTTTTCTGTGTTGGTATCATTTGAAAAGGAAGGGGGGGGTTATTCTCTGTATTTCTAAATTAATTGACACATTTGCTGCTATTAATTTAGTTAGTCGTGATGTCACAAAGACATTTGTCAATAACATTGTCAGTGAAGGGTGACTGAATATAATTAAAACATGGCTATGAAGACACAGCCTACAGATGCTTACAGAGCCTTTAGGGGATGTCAAAGGGGAGGAGCAAGAAAGTTCTCATTGCTGATGGTAATGTGTGTCTGGCTTATGAAAATGAACAATCAGGGTTTACTGCAGTGTTCAATAAGTCTGGGAGGTATCTCACTTCTTTACTGCTCGAAAGAGAGCCCCAGAATGGGAAGCAAGATGTATAAGAATAGAGAATACCAAGGAAAAAATCACCATCATCTCTGAGACTCTGGCTATAAAACCCACATTCACTTCCTGTCACATGTGTCACTTACGTTTGATCTAATCTCTATCATCATTCCCTTTATCCCCCTCTTCTCCATCACAGTGCTGTTTTGTCACTCACCAGAAGTGGCTCCATTACAGTAGCAATTACTGCCCGGTGCAGTTACTAGCTGACTGACTTCTCTTTGAAAGAGCTGGGTAAACATTGTCATTTGTAGTCCTTTTGATAATAGTAATTTTCTTTGTGTGAGTTAAATTGCTACAGAAATGTGCCCCTTTCTGGGACTTCTAGGCTTTACCTTCCTTTTCCACTCCCCAGCCGATCTGTCCAGCAAAATTGCTCATGTTGTATCTGCCTGTAGGAAGAAACAATATGAAATACAACCGGGGTTTTTTGCCTCTTGCTGATATGCCAATTCCTTCAAGGAATGAATAATGAGTTATAGCTGATGCCAGTCATTCATGACCATTGCCAGAAATGTAATGCAAATGTAACTGCGAAGCAGTGATATGCATACTCTTGGATGCAAAATTATTCTGAGTTTGCCCCTGCTTATATATGGCTGGAAAAAAGAACTAGTCCTACAGGAGAAAAAGGAAACCCTTGAGAAGTGGGAAAAGCTCTGCAGAAAATTAAATTCAAAGCACCGTTTCTACTTCTGTATCCATCTCTGGAGATGGGTCAAAGAGAGGCAAAGAACATAAATCCTGTGCAATCTAAGAACCTGTAAGAAAATGTCAGGGATCCCCTAAAGTGCCAAACTTGAGTGTAAAATCTACCTCCATGATGATTCTCTCTCTCTCTCTCTCTCCTCAGTGATATTCAGTATTTTCTTTTAAGCTCCGGCTCTAGGATTAAGATGTTAAAAACTCTTAAACAACGAAGGATAACAATCTGTATAGTAGAACAGAAAGGTTTGAAAATGCGAACCATCTGCAACCTGAAAGTTCAAAACTATTGGGTAAATTGAATCAATCTATCAATACTGTGATTTTTGGTTGTTTTTTCTTTTAATTATATAATTTTAAAGCCAAACCTGGACAGTGATCAGGGATTTGGCATGCTTCTTGCCCTTTCAAAGGTGTCCTCCAACAATCTTAGTAACCCACTGTGGTCCACTTTTGCCATGATCTTCTCCCAATGCTCCACCATTTCTCAAAAATTCAAATCTAACTCAGCTTTTAAACTTTTCCTCCTTCCATTCCTGGGATACCTTGACCACCCACCTTCATGAATCTAAATCTGAGCTAGCACACAGGCAGTGCAGAGTTTTTCCCTACCCAAGAACTTCCTTATTTGGTTAAAGCATGTTTTACCAAGCAAAAAACATTCATTCCATTAAATACAGCAAGGAGTTTTAAGTTTATTAACATTTTACATGAATTCACATTTCTGTTGTTTTTGAAAGAAAGGAAGAGTCTGTGTCATCAGCCTGACTTGTAAGTTTTTTGGTTTAACCTATTTCTACGACTGCTCTTGTCTCACCAACATGTATATGTAGATGATCAAACTATATCAAAGCTATAAACAACACCCCTGAGGCTGTTTATGTACCAAAAAGCTCACTAGCTAAATAAAGAACTCCTATAAAGCGAAGGACATGTATCTCCCCTTGACAACAAGGAAATCAGTCCACAGGGAGTAAATAGCTTGTTCAAGTTCAAACAAGCAAGTCTTGGGAAAAGGATTCAAGTTCTGCATAGTCCCAGTCCAGCCTGCCTCAGAAATTCACAGTTAAATCAGCTTGGAAATGATGAAAAGGATTTCCAGGGTTTTCTGCTGGTGAGTGAAAAATAAAATGAATCCTTGTTCCTCTCTCCAAAACAGCCATTGATGTGGAATCTCACAATTCCCTAAATGTCTCAGTTTCCTTGTGGAGCTGCTTGACCCTTCTGCAAAGAGTGGCACCGTGAGGCACAGCACGACACGCTCCGTTCAGTTGGCCCAACTCAGAGAGGAGGTCCATCACTCTTCGTGGTGAAACACCAGCAACAAACTCTTTTGCTGACTTTTCCCACTCAGCAACCTGCATTATTGTTTCCAGAATCATCCCTCTAAAGAAAAATCACATCTCCTCTACCTCATAACAAAAAGAGAGAGGTAAAACAGAGGAGTAGTTAAGCTTTCATTCTCACTGCCTCTCAATGTGGTGTCCTAACCCGATGCTTGTTTTTTGTCCCAGTCTGGTATCTCTCCTTTCCCATTCCCACAGATGTACTCATCCTGCAGGCCTTTACTCAGAGATAATTTTTTTCCCAAACCCATTTGATTATCTGTATTGCCAGGGTCAGTGTTATATCTCTTACTGTACTTTTCTCATTATAAACCTGGCTGATGGCTGTGGAAAGCCTTATGCATTTATATGCAGATGACACTTCTATGATCACTGAATGATGAAGTGTCCTCTCTTCCTAATTCCCTTTCCTCTGAAACGGCAAATGTGATCATCTGACTTAATGAGCACCTTTTCCTTCGCAAGGCTTGACAAAAAAGTGTGGTATAGGCTTTGTGTTCCTTTCCCTATGCAAAATATCTCTCTTGCACAATAGCAACCACTGAATTTTCAGGGCTAAAAGATGTGTAGCTCTTAGATATAGTCATTGATATTTGTTACAGGTATTCACAGGACCACTTAGATGTTGTGTCCAGCTTGGAGATTCCTTGGTGCTACTCAAGAGACTCAGCTCTACCTTATCAAGTTACAGCCTAAGTTGCAAGCAATATCTGACCTGTCCAAGGAGTAAAACTAGAAGTAGCAATTACTAGATGTTAATGTTAATGTTAATCTATAGTCTTTGGATTATGGACAATCCTTCTAACATTTCACATTTAATTCAATGTGTTTAATTCCTATGTTGTCACTCAGCAGTAACAATCTTTCTGAATGTAAACAAGACTATTAAAAAAATGTTTCACTCTTCCAATTTTCTTCATATCTAAAATTGACTCATTTAAAAAATGTGAAATTCTGCATTTGATATAACTGTAAAATTGGGATAAAAACTAAATCTTCATTTTTTTCTGTAGGGACCTTTACAATACAATCATCAGAAAGGCAGGAATATTTGATTATTGAAATTAGTCCTATGGAATTCTGTGATTGAAAAATGTATAGAAAATACTGAGAGTACACCAAGAGCACACCAGTGTCCTTGAGGTATATAGACAGGTCGCATTACGAAAGCTTTGAGAAAAGGGCTTATGCTAACAAATGTCAATAATATTCTAAAACTTTTACTTCAGGTTGGCCTGGAAGAACAAAGTGAAGAAGTTCCACACGTTAGTAAGAGAGAAAGTTTGTCAAATCCTGCAGCTGATCTAATCTTGCACTTACTCAGGGTCACATCTTCCTGATGTTTCTTTGCTGTATAGCCTTTCTCGATGGAGTCTGCCTTCCAGTAGTACAGAACCAGCGTATGACCTGCTGAAAAATAGATGAAGCAGGAAGGCAATCTCATCAGGTTGTTTGACTTAATGAGTACAATTTTTACATTTCGTGTTAACTTTGACTTCCATGTGTTCTTTATCCCTGCTCAGCAATTCACTGGAGTCTCCTTAAAACCTGTGAAGTACATCTGCATTACTCACTGGGGTAAGGTGGACTGTTAATATACTTTTTTCCTGCAGGAGGGAGTCTTTAGGCATACATGTATTCATGGATACCTTTCTGCCAATATTTTATTTTGGGTAACTTTTTTGCATTAGGTTTTTTTATTAGAAAGCTTTGGTTAACAATGAAGTTTGGTCAACAATCCAGATGGAGATGTTGAAAGGAATCTCTAATCACAACAGAATAAGTACATGAGGTGGTTTTAAGGCTTTCTGATTTATTTCCTGGGAATGTAGTGTTCCTTGTCTATATATAGACTCCTTTTTCTGGAGAAAGATAAATCTAATAGGAGAAAAAAAAAGAATGTCCCTCCTCTAAATTATTTTGGTAATCATTTAAATGTCTTGCCCCTTTTAGTCTGAATATGTTCACACTAGATCATACAGACCATCAGCTACTGTGAATAAGCTTAGTTCCCATATGACACTAAATTAAACAACTTAAAGTCAGAGAAGTTTTTGACATGGAGTTTTTTAACAGAAAAAAAGATCATAGGTCTTCCCTTTCTGCTGAAATGCAATGAAGAGCAAGGGAAACAGCTGAAGCTATAGTATTTAAACCGAAGCTGATGTTGTGGTAATAAACTACAGGATTATTTACAAGTGACTAGACCCTGTGCTGAGATTTCAAAAAGGAAAAGCAAATTCTGAGAATTTTTTCAGAGTTAGGAGGTGTCCCTTAACCCCAATTACATTTAACAGCCATCAAATTTTGTCAAGATAATGCCATCAATGGTCTTCAGCACTTCTACTGTGCCTGAATCACCTCCAATTGCCTTCTTGCTTCTCAGCATCTTGGTATTCTTTGGACATAAGTCAAAAGTTTATAATTAGTTTCATATTGTTCAGATTCACTTAATTCATCAAAATATGATTTTGAGGTGGGGACAGGTCTATTGAAATGCTCGACTTTTCTGTTTTTCTTTTCTACATTAATGTAAGCCCTTTTCATGTTTGTTTTTATTTAACCCCAAAGATTGATCTTACGGATAATAAAATATAAAACACTCTCACACTGCAACCTGTTCTAGAGAAAAAAGCAGTTCATACAATGTTTAGAAAATAACTGGCTAGATATAGGCCCAAAAATGTGTACATTGTAAATGTCTACAGTTAGGTAGGAGAAAACCTTACAGACCAAATACAACAAGTTGTTTCAAGAAGAAATGAGAGATTGAAAAAAAGGGGTATTTAGCAAGGTTCTGTTGCATTTTTATTTTTTTTCATAAGCACAAATAAATCTTATTTTATTAGGATTGCTTTTACCCATACATCAAGATCTTCAAAACCAATATAGTTATTTCTTTTCAGTAAGAAAAAGCTTTGCATTCTTCCCATTGTTCCTTGAAATGGTTTAACAGCAGCTAGAAATCTTCTTGCAATGTAACAAATTTAGCAGGAGAAGAAGAATGAGGAGTAAATCATACTAGGGTAAGAACTTCTGATTATGACTGTCTCCATCATCTATTTTCCACCAGATTCAATCAGTAACATTAGGCAATTGAGCAATGCCACCAATTTTCTATAATATAAAGGATGTTTAACTGCATCAAAATTATTATAAACTCTAGAAGAAAAGAACCCTTGCTTTCCTCCATTCTTTAACTCCACCAAAGAACCAGACTTCTCAATGTAAGTTGTATAGTTGGCTCATTTCTTGTGGTGCCTTAAAAGGCGAAAAGGGCAACCAGCCACATGCTCTGCAGCCTGTTCAACAACATGCAGAAGCAGACTTATTCCCTCAAGAGCACAGTGTTCAGAGTTCGTGGGGGGGAAGGGTATTCAGAGTTGTGATCAATATCAGTGTAATTAAAATTCCCCATGATTAAAATTCCTCTGACCTTGTAAGCTTTTTTTTTTTAAATCAGCATTTCTTGATCTATTTTGTCTCACTGCTATATAATCTATGTGAGTCTGTCCAAGAATAATCTGACTTTATTTATCACCTTGAGTTTTTTGTTCATATCATCTGTTCTGCATCAGCCCTAAATACCAATATAGTTTCTTGGTTCACAGACATATTGCAATTCTCAGCTTGCAGTCATCCTCTTCTTGCAGCTTTCTTTTTTTCACAGCTTTGTCATACTCCGTGTTCTGGAATTTAAAATTCCATTATTTTTTCTGGTTCTTCCATGTGCCTATTGTTCCCATAATGTTATGCATATCAGTATCTGAGCTGAATAACTAATTAGGAATAATACAAAGTCCAGTGCAGAAGACTTGTTTCCCTCTCCACAAATGAAGCAGCATCTACATTACAATTAACCAAGTAAATGCATTAAGATTAACCAGGTAAGATGTATTCAGTCCATCTTCCTATAACAGGTATTTAGTATAAGGCAGTCTTCTAGATTCTCCAAATAAACAACTGAGACAGGCACCTCAAAGGGGTGAGATGCATCCTATGCTTTGGGTATAAATTCTGTGTTCATGAACAGGGACTTGCATATATACATATACTATGAAGTATTCCCTAGACCAAAGAACATCTAGTATGAATTTACAGTACAAAGCATAATTGTCCCTACGCTGGAACAGTTATTGTCCCTAAAGGGACAGTACTGTTTCAAATAGACAAGGGATTTAAAGTGACTTATGGCAGCTAATTTGGAAAACCTTTGTTAGGGTTTGTACACTAATTTGGCTCCNGGCAGCTTTCCAGCCACTCTTCCCCAAGCCTGTAGCGTTGCCTGGGGTTGTTGTGGCTGAAGTACAAGACCCGGCACTTGGCCTTGTTGAACCTCATGCAGTTGGCCTCGGCCCATCGATCCAGCCTGTCCGGGTCCCTCTGCAGAGCCTTCCTACCCTCCAGCAGATCAATACTCCCGCCCAGATTGGTGTCATCTGCAAACTTACTGAGGGAGCACTTGGTCTCCTCGTCCAGATCATCGATAAAGATATTAAATAGAACTGGCCCCAATACTGAGCCCTGGGGAACACCGCTTGTGACCGGTCTCCAACTGGATTTAGCTCCATTGACCACAACTCTCTGGGCTCGGCCATCCAGACAGTTTCTTACCCAGCGAAGAGTGTACCTGTCTAGGCCGTGAGCCGCCAGCTTCTCTAGGAGAATGTCGTGGGAGACAGTGTCAAAGGCTTTACTAAGTCCAGGTACACCACATCCACAGCCTTTCCCTCATCCATAAGGTGGGTCATCTGGTCATAGAAGGAGATCATGTTGGGTTGTCTCTGACATGAGACAGTCCTTAACAACATTTTCACTCATGACTGGCCTTTTCAGAGCAGAGAGTGGATTGGCATCAAGCAATGATTGTGGGTTAGGACAACATAAAGTCATAAGAGGTGGGACTATAGGAAAAGGAAAGATGTTGTTATCAGCAATACAGTTAAAATCTGTCCTGGCCAGACTTCATTCTATCTTTGCTTCTGCCAGATATTTTTTAGGTAATACTAGCAAAGCCTTAACCATCAAACTTTTATATAAATCCAACACAAGCCTCAGAACTTTCACAGTGATAGCGGTACCCAGTGGGAACCTCACCTTGAATAAAAATCTAGTCCACGGTACTAAAACTCTTGAACATTTCCAATTGTTCACACAAAAATATTGGTGCTTTTTAACCTAGCCCTGTTTGTAAAGCAGCTCTATACCCATGAAAAATCATAGTACCACTATTTGAGTTCGGCAGTTCGTAGAGGTCATGATCCCAGCAATCATCGAAATAACTAGTCTGATCTCCTGTATGTTACAGATTTAACTCTCCATGGAGCTCAGCAATTTGTTTCTAGTATATCAACTTTCAACAACATATCCAGATTTAATCCAAAGATATGAGAGCTTTATTTCCATGAGGAGGACTCCTAGTGTGTTTAAACCTTATTTGCTCCTAGTTTGTCATTTAAGTCTGCCTGGCTTCAAATTCCAATCTAGGTTCTCATTAAGCCATCTTTGCTACAATAAAACATCAATTGTTACTCATTATTTTATTCCTAAATACCATAATTGTACTCTTCTGTCATTTTGACACACAGAGCTGGTTAATCTCTCTCACTATAAGTCTTTTTTCTTCCATCCTTGAATATTTTTTGCAGTTCTTCTCCATCCTTTCCAGTTTTATCAGCAGTTTTGACTGTGGACATTGAGTTTCACATAGTATAAAGTTGTATCCAAGACCAAAATCACTTCTGTACTGCAGTTATTCATCCAGACACTACCTTTCTCCATAGGTTCTTTCTAGGAGTTCATGTTCAGTTGCTTACCCATTATAACCATTTGAAAGTACCTTATTTTTCTTTTTAATTCATGGACATGAAGCAGTCAGCTCTTGTAATGAGCACCACAGACAATCCATGAAGAAATACTTCAGAGATCATAGTAGGTAGTATTCAAGGTAGATATCTAGGTCTGGACAATCATCTAGACTTTTCACCCAGTGAAACAGGTACACCTACAGGCAATAAATCTGATTATTTGATGTGTGTGCTCCAGCAGATTGTATTCTAGAATTGTTCATAGACCATGAAGACTATTCCTAGTCACCTTGCAGGGTTAAGAAGTTGGTGTCAAATAAACTTACATTTTGGTTTCTCTTGCACCTCCCACTAGTGGACCTATATGCTGTTTATCTGAAAATGATCATTCTTGGGCAAGTACCCTTCAGATTCCTTTTATAGTGTAAAGGGGCTTTCAGCACAACACAAAATCTTTGCATGAGGGAGCACAGTATGAAAGCACAGGGACTGATTAAAAACAAAAAAAAAAAATCTTTAAAACTCAGGTGGAGCAACTCAGAAAATTAACTAATGCCCTCACAGTGTTTGACTACACGGCTGAGCCTGCTGTAATAATCAAAGGAATCAAATGTTCAGCCACAGTCATGGGGTGATTTGTTTTTCTCTGAATTAAAATAATAAAAGGAAGAAGCAAGTGTGTGTGTGCATTTGTGTGCACGTGCAAGTACGTGTAGAACAGCTATGGCATATTAGGTCAACATCTCCTAAGTACTTAAAGTCCCAGCTTCCAGGAGGGAGATTACTTAATAATTTTAATTAACAAACCTGTTATGCTATCACAGAAACAATGCATTTTAAACAACATTTACTTAATGATTAATAAATTGGGCTGCTTTTATTAAAGTGCCTAAATAAGGAACTTACAAATTGGCAGCTGAGTCATACAAAGACAAATTCAATGATTCAAGGATTGAAGGCATATTAACCTTGACTGATTCTCTCTAAAATCTGTACATCACTAGCACTGGCTCCACATAAGAATGGCTGAGACTTCAATACTGTTGGAGATAAAATCCATCTACAGCTAGAATGTGTCACGGTGTTCGTGCTGCAACAAAGCACTGAAACTGAACAGTATATCTCCTTTAAATTGAGATTCATCTCACCTAATTTTAAGGCATCTAAAGGTAGATTAGTTGTCTGACATTTAGATGCCTAAGGTTAGGTGAAGTTAATTCTGTGATGCAAAATACCCACAGCTTAGTTCTGGGTACAAGAGTAAAGAGATGCTATGTTCCTACTTGTGCTTTTCTGGTAATAAGGAGTGGGAAATGGGCCTCACCCTGGTTTTTAAGTTAGCATCAAGGTTTCAGTTTTTTCCAATACATATATGCAGGCTCCTGTGAGATAGAAATCTGCAAGATAGGAATTTCAGCAAAGGACCTCTATGATGGTATGTCAGACTCTCAAGAAGAGAGCAGAATGATTCACTTTTCTGACCCCGCAACAAGCTATGACATGCAGAGCACTGCTTATATGCTGTAAAGACTGAGCAGCTTCTAATTAGCAACACCACTGGGACATTTCTTGAATTACCTGCCTGGAAACTAATGGGAGAAGAAAAAAAGTCAGAGGCGGAAAGGAGAGGTCATAACCAGGCCTTGACACAAAGAAATGAGATAGTGGGCTCTGAGCGTACAGGGAGAGTGAAGATGATAGAAAACCGAGCTGCCTGAAGGCCAGGGGCGATGCAGAGAGAATTATGTTTGTACAACTAACAACACAGTATCAGAATGCTAGAAGCACTGCACTGAAACTGTGCTTTGCCTGGGCTAATTAGTCCTGCTGAGAAATCTTACCCCACTATCATTAAATGGCTCCACTTCCTAAGCCAGCTTGCTCAGGGTCTCCAATGTAGACATACCTCCCCGTCCCCAGAGAAGTATGCAAGTTAATTCCTGTACCTCAAGAAGAAGCTTTATCTTGTTGAACTCATAGAAAAGCACAAGATTAGATGAGAGCAAGTGTGCATTCTGATTTGCAATTTTATTTTCTGCAATTTCTTTTTCTCAAATGTATTGTTTAATTGCTTGTTTTGTGTTCACCTCAGTAGGCAGCTAAGCACTACACAGCTGCTTGCTCACTCCCTTCCCCCACCCCCAGTGGGTTGGGGGAAGAGGAAAGAAAGAGTAAAAGCAGGAAAACTTGGGGGCTGAGATTAAAAAAAATTGTTTAATAAGTGAAGAATGAGTGGAAAAAGAGAGAGAGAAAGAAAACAAAACAAAACAAGTGATGCAAAGGCAATCACCCATATCAATCTACAGGTAGACTGATGCCCAGCCAGAGGAGATAAAAAAAAAAGCTAACCTTCCTAAAACTCCTCTTTTCCCTTTTAATTGCTGAGCATGGGGTTGTATGGTATAGAATATCTCTTTGATTAGTTCAGGTCACCTGCCTGGTTGTGTCCACTCCCAACCCATTGCGCAACCCCCAATGTATTCACTAGGGGGGGCAGAGTGAGAAACAGAGAAGGCCTTGACGTTGTGCAAATATTGTTCAGCAACAGCTAGAATATTAGTATGTTATTAGTATTGTTTTGGTCACAAATATAAAACACAGTACTATCCAAACTGCTCTGAAGAAAGTTAACTCTGTCCCAGCGAGGTCCAGTATGCTTCTGAATAAAATACCTCAAGAGTAGCCTGTTGGTCAGATACCTTTGGTGGAGGTGAGTCATTAAAGAACACACAAATACAGTGAGATCTGCAGCTTGGCAAACCAAACCTACTGTGACTTATTCCTTCCAGCACAAGGGGTCTCATCTTTGTATGTATTACAGTGAGATATCATTCCAGATCTCTGTGAAAAAAGTATTTACATTCACAGAAAGCCAAGTTGGATAGAAGTAAAGCAAAGCAAAAAAAAGTTACCTGATCAACTGAACAAAATAATATATAAATAATCCTTTCTACTTTTAAATGCAGAAAACAAACAGGCCCCATTTCTTTCCTCCCTTTGTCAATAATACAAGGGTAAGATTCTTCCCTCAGCCATAGCATGAGACCATTACACTCTCCATTGTATTTCCAGTGCATTGGTGGGCATGTTTGGCTGTGCCTTGGAAGCTAAATTCCCAGATGGTCCACATTGTCAGCCCCTCAGATTATCCTCTGAGGGATACTGAAAACATCTGATGAGAAACACAAAGTCCAAATCTGCAGGAGTACTTAGCCCTTGCTCCAAGGTGTCCCTGTGTGCAGTCCTATAGCTCATAGCCTGAGGTATCCTACACCTGACCACCTTATCCCAAAGGCCACATTTTCATGCCATGCCCCAGTAGCTCTGACCCCCAACCAATAATTCTTTTCTAAAAGTCCACAGTCTGGTCCTCCTATTTATAACATAGTGCTACCATAATTAGTCAAGGGAAATCTCTCATCTGGGGAGCAATAAGTAGCTACAGTCCCTTCAGTGATTTCCCTGTTCACAAAATGTAAAAGAAGACAATTCCTCAAAACCACATGTGCTAGTCCTATCACTACAAAAATGACATGACACAGACTTTATCATAGTTTTTCCTGAGATGTGTAGGTATCGGAGCACACAGAGAACTGCTTTTACCAATATCTTCTGAACGGTGACCACCCAAACATGGAGAAAATGCTGAATGTCTTGCCTGGTGTCTATGCCAAAAATGGTGAACCTGTCAATATCAAACCTGTGTGTCACATATGTATAGGATCTTTGCTAGAGGTGACTTTTAGAGTTGATAATCACCAACTTCTTGACTAGAGTGAAAATTGAAAGGAGTATCGACACCTAGCATGAAGCTATGTAAGTTGACCTCTGCTATCCGGAAAAATGTTTCATATGTGATCACATCATTCTGGAAGAGCAATATGGTGTCCCAGCAGATGGTTTGATGAGCACTTGGGTGTACGGACACAAAAACTGAGACTGTACTGCTAAATAAGACAGTGCTTGTAATGTAAATGTAAAGACAATGGAATATGATTACCTATGTTGTTAGAACGGTCCATGGCATAGCTTTTGGCAAAGGGCAACTAGCATTATCTATGACATTTCTCTGGCACTGGTGATAGCACAAACCAGAGACCACTCTTGATCCTACAGACAGGTTGCATACAATCTTCCCCACTTGAAGGTGAAGAGATTATTCACATAGACATTGATCATTCTATGCCAGTTGGTCTCACAGATAGAGTGGTCTCACGCACATCTAACTTACTAGAATGTACACAGTGGTGTGGTAGTCTTCAGCAGCTCAGCCATATTTTCAGTATACAGGAGATCCGCAGAGAAATGACAGGCACTGTCAAGATTCACAAGCATCTGCCTGGAGACAGCTAGAAATGGAATGAGAAAATGTAGCATTTCATTTCTGTGCCCAGTTTTCTATCTGGAAAATATGGATAGTAATACTGATTTCCCTTTCAAAATGGGGACTATGAGACTGAAAGTACAGGAGGAGCTCTGAAAATTACAATATTGTATATTGTTGAACGTATGATTTATTCAGCAGTATTACCCAACTAGCATTATTGGCACTAATTTTACTAGAAAAAGAAAAAAGTGCCTGAATAGACAGGGCAGAAACTGAACCACTTAGAAATTAAAAATACATTCACAGAAAGCCCTAACAGAAGACAATTATGTCCCAGACAACTTAGCCATTTATTCAAGCAAATCAAAATGTAGCCCACAAGTCAAGCAACAATTGAATTAAGATACCAATCACCATATCTATTAAGTTTTTTAAAATTACATGACAAAGTTTAAAAGAACATTCCAGTGTAATGTGAAGCATTATTCTTATTGCTACACCTAATTATAAAGAGGTGTAAATCACTCGGTCTAGCCTTTAAAAAAACCCTACTTCAAATACATAATATTAAAAATTTAGAAGAAGTATGCAGCTCCCATATAAATGGATTATACTGCTGGCAATTTTTAGAGTCACTGTGGAAGAAGTCCTACTGAAAATTTTCATCTCTCCTTTCCTCAGCAGGGCTGTGGAGATGGGGCTGGGAGGAGGACAGGTCAGGACATCAGCCAACAGCTTGGGGCCAGGCAGGGCAGGGCTGTGGTGGGGCTGCAGACCAGCATTCTGCAGCATCACTGGGGCAGGGACTGATGGCCCAGGGCTGGGCTGAAACCGGGTCCTTGGCCATGGGCAGGGCACCTGAGGGAGGTGGGCAGGGTTGGTAAGGACTTGTAGTGCCCTCAGGGCCCGGACAATTTTACCTCGTCAAAGCATGTCAGCCTGACCTCGGTGCCGGGGAATATTATGGAACGGTTCATCTTGAGGGTGCTCACAAGCCAGGGCAACCAGGGGATCAGGCCCAGCCAGTATGGGTTCATGGAAGGCAGGTCCTGCTTGACCAACCTGATCTCATTCTATGACCAGGTGACCTGCTAGTGGATGAGGGAAAGGCTGTGGATGTGGTGTACCTGGACCTAGTAAAGCCTTTGACACTGTCTCCCACGACATTCTCCTAGAGAATCTGGCGGCTCACGGCCTACACAGGTACACTCNGGCAACGAAGCTGGTGAAGGGCCTGGAGCACAAGTCTGATGAGGAGCGGCTGAGGGAGCGGGGGTTGTTTAGCCTGGAGAAGAGGAGGCTGAGGGGAGACCTCATCGCGCTCTACAACTACCTGAAAGGAGGTTGTAGTGAGGTGGGGGTTGGTCTCTTCTGCCAAGGAACTAGCGACAGGACAAGACGAAATGGCCTCAAGTTGCGCCAAGGGAGGTTTAGACTGCACATTAGGAAAAAATTCTTTCCTGAAAGAGTGGTCAGGCCTTGGAACAGGCTGCCCAGGGAAGTGGTGGAGTCCCCATCCCTGGAAGCATTTAAAAGACGTGTAGATGAGGTGCTTAGGGACATGGTTTAGTGGGCATGGGGGTGTTGGGTTGATGGTTGGACTCAATGATTTTAGAGGTTTTTTCCAACCTTAATGATTGTATGATTCTATGATTTAAGCACATTTTAATTTTAAGGCCCAGGTAAGCAGTTAAGAACGTGACTGACTTTAGCTTACAAGCAGTAGATCTCAAAATGAATTACTCACACAGATTTAAGTGCTCCTTTTGAATATAGGCCATATTGCATTGAAGTGAGAATAGCTAGTAAGGTATTTAAAGCACTAGGCCAGATCAGGATGGGATAAAAGAACTTTATTCATTACACGAGTCTCTGTCCAACAGAGTACTGCAATTGAATAGCAATGATATCATTAATTTTTAGGACTTCAGCATTTTTGTAAATTAATTTGGCCTCTCTGTCTTGGGAGGCAAAGGGCAGAGAGGGAGTCCTTAAATACTGATGAATTTTTTTAACGGATGATGAGAGCCTTCATTGGTGGAAAAACACTTAGCTGGTTTATACTGTATTCCAGACATCCCCGTGTCACTTTCACTTCTGAAGTCTGAGGCTGTTCTGAAATAGGATGCGACATTAAAATCTGTGAGATGAAGTTCAGTGTCTTCTATTTCCCTCAGTCTGAATAAATTACCAAGCTAATAACATTACTTTTTTAGACTGCATTAGGCACCACTGTCAATCCCAAAGCTTTTTTTTAACTAATTCCAGTCCACATGGGCAAATCTGCATGTAATTGGGTCCTTTCTAACCTACAGAAAAGTGCCCATTCACTCCTTCAGCTAGCAAATACTCGATGCTGTTACTGGTAAGTCACTATCTTTTCACCTGGGCAATTCTGTGAGATTTTTAGGTAGAAAAGTAGGATCAAGCAAGCGAATCTGATGTGTAATTTCAGGGATAGCATTAGTATATTATCCATGTCCTTCTTTTATAGACTAGAAAATTTGTCAGGTGAAAGATAATGACTTAGTACATTTGTACCAGATTGGTGGGCATTCAGAAATCCCAGACTTGCCCATTGCACACATGCAGATTGTTGCTGTAGCTCACATGCTACTGCACGTAAGATCTTACATGTGCAAGAAGCAGTAGATGTATTTTACAAACTACTCATGATCCATAAGTCTAAGAAGCCTATTGTGTGTCAAGTCTAGTGCTCATGTACACCCCATACAGATAGATAATGTACAGTGGATTTTATACATTCAGAGGATAGCAAAGTNCAACATTATTCTCACACTACATCCAAAACACAGCACTATACCAGTTAATAGCAAGAAAATCAACTTCACCCCAGCTGAAACCAGGACAATCTGGGACAGATCTTTTGTGCATATTTCTGCCTGGCTAGATACATAAATATTAACCCTATGTCATTGTAATTATGCCTCATAGGTAAATGATTTAACGTCATGACTTTCAACACCAAAAACCTAGTTCTTTACCATGCAAGTTAATGGTAGTTCTCCATTAGCTGGTAGTACTTGCAGGCTGTATCTTTACTGGTGAACAAAATGTTACAGAATTGTTCCCTGACATTGAAGCCAACTGGCACAGAACAGTTTTTATCCATCCTTTTAAACTCTTTCAGCCTCCAGTGCAGCATGTCGAGATTCAAACTGCCTGTTGGGAATCATCACTGATAGCTTACCAACTTGGCTTGGGAGGCATTTGACAGAACTCTAGATGCCTCCTGCCAAAACCATGCCAGGGACAATTCTCACAACAGTAGAGATGACTGAGTTCCAGGGAACAGGAGCACACCCTGGCATTATTTAATTTGCTTGCAGAGATGTGGTTATAGCCTATTATTATGATAGTGGAGCAGTTAAAAGAGGGAACAAAAACTACCCGATGTATGCAAGTTGCATAAGTGCATATTTTTGTGGAACCACACATCTGAAAATTTGTTTTTATTTACTTATGTACCAGTATGGAAAAAAAAAGCCAAGAAAGACAATTAATTTACCCCAATTTACCTCAGCAGTGAATATGGCCCAGACCAGGTTACTCAAAGGTCTTTTTCATTTATTTAGAAGTTCGTTAACTAAACAAAGAGAAGGCAGTCCACCAACTAAAAAGAAGAGGACTACAAACAGACCATTCTACCCAAATCCTGTTTTCATAACCATTTCTTCCTTTCCTGTTTTAAGTGCAAATTCAGTGCTGGTAAATATTTCTGGAGTGATGGATGAAAAGATTCATTTCCAGACTAAACAGCAATGGAGGAATTATCACTGTGGCAGCAGGGTGTATAACCTGACAGGGACTCCCTGAGGCAGAAAGGGCAGAAATGAGAACTGTGAGGATGAGGAGCAAAACAAAATGTTCTTCCCATTTTTCTCCATAGGCTGTAATGGAAGCCTTGAGTGACTGGCTTAAACAGAGATACATATATTATCAGAGGAATCCCTCCTGTCTTTTCCCTTTTCTTCCCCTCTTCTCCCCTCTTTGTAATGCCTGTCTCCAACCATTTCCCATTACAAGCCATCAGTGCCCACAGGTTGCTGAAGCTCAATCACATTTCAGGTGAGTCGTAAGGCTAGGCTGGAAACAGCAGCTCTGCCACTCCCTCCTGGTCTCTTACACCTTAGAGGAAAAAAAAGTGACATCAAGGTCATACTGGGATCTCGTTTCTGCCTCTCCTTGGCAAAATCTGCACTTCCAGTGTAATCCAGTGACAACCTCACTCTCCATCTAGCCATTAAAGTAGGTGAAAACATTCCCTGAGTCAAGAAAATAATGGGAAAAAGATTTAAACAAGACAAAAGCAAAGAACTAAAGATTTAAACAAGACAAAAGCAAAGAACTTGTGAACTTTGGACTTTAAGGAGTTGAATCTACATAAAATTCTGAAGTCCATCCCCAGGTTCCCACAACTCCTGTCACCTAACCAGGACACTAGCCTGGACAACCTGATCTAGCTTGAGCAGGTATGTTGGACTAGATGGTTGCAAGAGGTTCCTTCCAACCTAAGCAAGTCTGCAATTCTGTGATACATATTGGTGAGGTCTTGTTAATGGGAGCTGCATGTCAGTGCTCAGTTTTGCATAGTTATATATGTACCCAGTAAAGTTTGACTGTTAGAGGACAAACTGATTCTGTTTTGACAGCTTGACACTGTTCACTGCTGGAAAACTCTGGCAGAAGAAGGAAGGATAATGAGGAGGAACAGGTGTTAATGAAGTTTGCTCCAAAAAATCTGGAAAGACTCCCTAAATGCATGGAGTTGCCATATCTATCCCATTCTGATAGTAAATAGTAAAAGAGGCAGAGAAAAATAGATTTACTTAATCTTAGAGAGGAAATCTGAGTTGCCGTGTTCTTTGCCATGAGAGCCTCCACCACTGTAAACTTTCTACGCTTCTGCTGAAGTGTATTAGTCATATTCATCTCCATTCAAGCATCACAGTTAGGCCCAAGATCCTATTTAGGCCACCTATAATAAAAGTAAAATGTAGCATCCCCTACAGCACCTAAGTTTGAGAAAGAAATGAGATCTTCCTGCTATCCTTTACCCAGAGCCACTGATCAAAGGGTGCCATCTGTAAGTTGAATGTAACATAAGCACCAAGACTGCTTCTTCCCATGGACACTACAGGGACTTGGCGTAGTTCCCTGTAGAGAAAAGTTTGAATCAATGATCCTTCTCTTGAACTCAGGCTTCACAGTAGGCATCTAACTCTGAGTTACACAGGAGAAGAGTTGGTCTGAACAAAACCCTTTTTCACTAGAGTATCCTTGTCTCTAATCAAATGACAAGGAAAGCACACTTTGTATTGTGTTGCTTGGAAGAAGAATTGCTCCTTGCATTAGGTCATGAGGTGGAGAAGGAGTCCTTGTATTCAGTGTAGGGATGTGATGTATCAGCTCAGTCCCCTGTCTCCTATTCTTTTGTTGAGGTACTAGTATTATGTTCCCATGCATATATGAGAAGCAGATGGAAAATCCCATTTGCAAAGAAAATTCTAGGACAAGTTTGACTTCTAGGCTGGTTGACAGCTGGCTGAACATGAGCCGGCAGTGTGCCCAGATGGCCAAAAAGGCCAACGGAATCCTGGCCTGTACCAGAACTGGTGTGGCCAGCAGGAGCAGGGAGGTGATCGTGCCCCTGTACTCGGCACTGGTGAGGCCGCACCTCAAATCCTGTGTTCAGTTTTGGGCCCCTCACTACAAGAAGGACATTGAGGGGCTGGAGCGTGTCCAGAGAAGGGCAACAAAGCTGGTGAAGGGCCTGGAGCACAAGCCTTATGAGGAGCGGCTGAGGGAACTGGGGGTGTTTAGCCTGGAGAAGAGGAGGCTGAGGGGAGACCTCATCGCGCTCTACAACTACCTGAAAGGAGGTTGTAGTGAGGTGGGTGTTGGTCTCTTCTGCCAAGGAACTAGCGACAGGACAAGACGAAATGGCCTCAAGTTGCGCCAAGGGAGGTTTAGACTGCACATTAGGAAAAAATTCTTTCCTGAAAGAGTGGTCAGGCCTTGG